>VZRO01002119.1:1000859-1024887 GCA_013397915.1 Daphoenositta chrysoptera
AGTGCCCCAGGGTGGACCCCAGGGTAGACCCCAGAGTGGACCCCAGCCGCGTGGAAGTTGATGGGGATTTGCTTTAACGAGGCCGGGATTCCGCCCGACGTGTGGTAGGGCTTGAAAAGGAGCATTGTTTCCAAAAACAGCTCCTCTGCCCCCCTTCCGCCAGGGAACAAGTTGCAGGGATGCGGTGCTGATTCAGAGGCGCGGGGTGAGTCAGTGCTGGAGCTGTCAGTGTGGAACTCACCGTTACCAGCTGCAGCTTCGGGATCGGGGATAACCCAGCAGAAATGCGATGGGCAGACCTCAGCCCTGCCCTCCCGCTATCCCCTTCCCCGTTCAGGAAAAAGAAGCTAACCTTACATTTATGGAGCTTTTCAAATAGGTATTCGCAAGTTTTGAGATATGAAGAATGCTTTTATTATCATTATTTCATGTTATAATTACAATGATACATTGCAGGGTGGGGGTTTTTTTTGCTTTTGGTGGTGTTTTCTTTTCTAGAAAAACATGTAAGTTTCCCTCTGAAATCATGTAGCTCACTCTATCTATTAGAAATATTAGTGGGTCATTAAAAATTTTCTTTCATGTTTTGATGCCTTGAGCACTGGAAAGGAATCTGAGCCTGTATTCAGTGACTTGGTTTTTAGTGTTTTGTAAGAATGAGGGACTGACACATTTGAATTTTATGTTGGGAGGGATTAAAATAAAATATATATATTCTGGAATAAGTAGAGCATTTTCTTGTCTAAGTTAGACAATCATATGTTATATGAATGTCCCGTTAATCAGAACTGGTAAACAAACAGAGATGCCCTCATTACAGAAACACTACCATAAATCACCATGTTCCTCCAGTATAATTTCTGTATCCGAAGTAGCAGGGCCTTTGTTTAACAGACCTCTTAAGCATATTCTTAAACCCATTTTTGCTCACAGAGAGTTTTACCTATGATTGCAGTGATACTGTAGCTGTGTGTGCCACTGACAGTCACAGGATATTCTGTGTCATATGTGAAATCTGTAAACTTCCATTGCCAAGCTGTGTTTGCAAAGCCATGACAGCATTTCTAAGGCAAAAGTGTTGTGCTGCTGTAGAACAACTCTCCCTTATGATATTTTATATCATTTATTCTGTATCAGAGCTTTTTACACTTAAATTATTTCCAAGTACTATTTCTGCAGAGTTTGTAAGTTTCAGAATAAGGCGTCATTTCTGGTTTTTGCTTGGCTGGTTGGTTTGGGGTTTTTTTCCCTAATCTAAAATTGTATCTTTTGCATTTTTTTGCTCAGATCATGACTTTCCCTCTGTGGTTCCCAAAACAAACAGCTGGCTGAAATAGGATTGCCCTTATTTGTTCAATTGGTTCTGAACAGCAGCTCTCAAAAATGTGGATAGAAAAAGGAAATGCCAAACATGCATTTGATTTGCAGTCTTATCATTTTAAAGAGGCAATTCAAGAGCTTAAAATTTTAGATGTAGATAAAAGTTTGTCTGTTTGTGTGATCCATGAATTCTTAAGGCCAGAGAGACCATTAGACCCAACACAGAAAAGATCAGAGACCCAGGAGTATCTGCATCAAGTCCACACCTCCTGTTCAGGCCAAACAATATTTTTAAGAAAAATAGGCAGTCTTATCTGGACCTCTGTAAAACTACTCAGGCTATTTACTGGCTTTAGCTGATCTACTTGTCCGAGTGCATGATTTTCAACTGTCTTTGAACAATATTGGAGAATGCTTAAAAATAATTATCTGACTCTCAAACCTGTGCTAGGCGGGAGCAGGATTATTATGGCTGTGGCTGGAGATAAGCGTCCTCAGAGAATCAGTGGGGATAAACCAGACAATTTCAGAGTCTCAGCTGCGCTGACATAATGGAAACAGTTTGTCCATTGTCTGTGAAACATTTGTTTTTTCAGATATATTCTGGACACAAGCATCTTTCCAGCTGCCGTAATAACCTCCTGTCCTGTGTTTTCGTGTCTTTTGATTGGATCATTTGGCAGGTTTCTGTGGGCAATAGTGGGGGAATAGATCTTTTCCTCAGTGGGTTTATACGGTACTTTCTCAGAAGCTTGCTTCTGACTTACAGACAAATCGTGAGGAATGGTGGACAGCACTTGTCCCCTGGCTCAGTGAGACTGGTTGAGCAGAGATTTCAGGGGAGAGCATTATTCTGGCACAGCCTGTGGGGCTGCTGGCTTTGGAAGACAACTCCTGAAAAGGTAATCCACTAGAAATCAGTCTCTGCCTTGGGCAGAAATGGCTTCCCTGACCCTGTGCCAGGAAATGATCTCTCAGTTCAGGATGCCTCCTCTCTCCCTGTCACAGCCCTTCCCAGCCCCGGAGCTTTCTTGCAGCCCCAGGAAAGTGATGAAGGGTGAAGTGGCGAGGCAGCTCCAAAGCACCGCCTGCCACGGGGGTGTGGAGCTCCAGCAGGGCACTGAAAAGCTTAACATTTCCTCCACCAGCTCATTAAAGCATGTGAGCTTCTCCGCTTATTTCAGAGGGTTTGAGTCAGGCATTGCCCCCACAGCCAACAGCAGCTGGATCATCTTAGGTTTTGGTGTGGGCAGCCACACAACATGGGAAATGCTGGATCCTATCAGCTCTTATCTAGACAGAGTAATTTTTGGAGACAGTCTCCAGCCTCGGGATCTGTACTCTGCTGTAGGACTTGCAGTAGGTCTGGCTCTCCCTCTGTGTGAAGAGCTGTCCCTTGGTGCCGAGACACCTCATGGCCCTGCTCAGCTCCACGCTGGATGAACGTGCAGGAGCAGAGCAAAAAGCCCCTCAGATGACACTTTCTCCCAGACATTTACAGGTGACCCCAGCCTGAGGCGTCAGGGTTATGAGAGACACCTTTTAGTTGTGTCAGCTGCATGAACTTTACGTCAAAGTCAGTTTGCACAAACAGAAATGTAAATTTGTTGCATTTTTAAGAATATCAGCTGAAAGTACTGCTATTAAATGAGGTACAAAAGAACTGACTTCTCCACCAGAAGATGCTGCTCAGGAAAGTTGCTTGCCTGCCCTTTGTTTCCCTCTTTTGTAGAAGGGACATCCCATGAAGTCCTTGATGCCCACAGTTATTGCTGGAAAGCTGGGTAGTGCACTCTGACAGCAAATGCCCGTTTCCCTGCTGGCTCAGAGCTGTGTCCTAGCCCTTGCTGCTCCCGGCCAGCAGAAGGGATGGCACAGCAGGGTGGCCAGTGCCAGTGGCCAGTGCCAGGGGCCAGTGCCTGAATCCCCCTGCAGCACCAGCACAGGGCTGAGAGCAGCTGCAGCGGGAGTCTCACGTCCAGAACAGCTCTGTCCACCTTCAGCCTCAGGGTTTCCCAGCAGGAGGGGGCAAAGGGGTAATTTGTTTTCCAGTTATACTGGGGTGGGATGGTCTGCTAGAGCTTCAGCTGCCAGATCCCTGGAATTCAAGCCCCGAGTGAATTCAGCCTTGTCTTTATCTGGTGAGAGGTTCCTACGCCGCCCACCTTGGTGTCAGCCAGCTGCCAGCTCTGAAGCAGAGTTCACTGCCTTGCACCATGGACTCGAGCTTCATGGATTCCTTCCTCCGAGGGCGTTACTCACCAACAGATGCTTGCCAGGGCAGAGCTTTGATGAAGGGCTCTCTAACCAGCAGCTGTTTGCAGTTCATCAGGTGGCAGAGCGCGTGGAGGCGCTGGGACAGTTCGTGATGAAGACCAGGAGGACCCTGAAGGGCCATGGGAACAAAGTTCTCTGCATGGACTGGTGCAAAGACAAGAGGCGGATTGTGAGCTCCTCCCAGGTACGCTCTGGGGCAGATGTTTTTCAAAGGTGCTGTTGGGCACCACACAAATCTTGTGGCTCTGCTCTGTGCCACTCTCAGCAGATGGTGCCTGGCATTATTGTAAATGTTTTCAAGATGCACTGAAAGAAGTTCATTGGCAATGTATTTGTTCAGGGAGCGTAAATCTAACCTTTTAATCATTGGTACACCTCTTGTAGCTAATACCTAAATATTTCTTGTCCACTCAGATTTTCCCATATTCCCTGCTACAATAAAAAAATAGAACTCATGCGAGGCTACATTTATTTCCTTGTTCTTTACAGATGAAATATTTAGTAAAATTTTCAGGTTGTGTATTCACAGAAAATAATCAGGAAAAGGGAAGTGAAGAAATGTTGATTCTTTTAGAGATATCTATGCACAGAAATTTCTTCTGCAGTCTATATGATTGATATGACCTTGAAAGCCTCAAACATCCTGCCAAAATTACTGCATTTAGCTGGGCATTTTGAGAACCAGTCCTAACACCTGCTCAAGACCAGTCTCTTAAGCTGGAGGAGGTAATGAGATAATTATTCTCTAGAGCCCCTGGTTTGTCCTGAGCCCAGCAGGGCAGTGAGTGTCGCTTGTTGCACCTCACAGCTGTTCACTGACCTACATGAAATCTGTCAGGGGTCTCACTCGAGGGATAAAAATAGGCAATCTGCATTGCAAGCCACCTTCACTTACTGTGAGTTTTTACCATTCATGGTGATCTCAACAAGGAGAATAATTTTAAATATTTTATGTCACATTTTTTAAAGTGGTTAAAATGTTAGTGTATAGATCAGAAAGCTGAACAGACAGGTTGAAATGCACTTTTTACTCTATTCTAAGAACTGAGTAGGTCCAGGTACAGAAGCAGTTGTTGCTCAGTAATAAGCATTTCACTTTCACGTGCAGGGAAGGTAACAGTATTTTGTGCATGAGGCAAAGCAGCTGTCACGAGCGTAGCTGGTGCACAGCAAGGATTGTGCTGCTCTCTGTACAGGGTTCTGTGATGGCTTTTAGCAGGCTGGGTAATGGGTAATTGAAGGCCAAGGAAGTGTAGTGACAAGTAAAGGGAAAACCAGGATCAGACTGGAAAGGGAAGATGAATAAACAGTGCAATGTCCATGAACAGTCAAGTGAGCCAAGTGAGGGCTTGGAGGTGGCAGGTTCCTGAGGAGATGGCCCTGTCCATGGCCTGTGCTGCAGGTGACAGGAGTTCTCATGAAGCCATTAAGAGGGAAGGGGGGAAAAATTGAAAAATAAATTGTTCTTCTAAGCAAACACGAGTCATCTCGGTGAGGAGGGGATACACTTATCTTGTGGTAGGTACAACAGCACTACTGAGAAGGGTCTCCTTGATGCTTCACTGTGACCACTGTGCTGTTGTTAAGATGGAGACCAAAGGACATAACAGACTGGGGAAAGGAAATGAGCAGGAGTTTTCTGCAAACTGGGGAGCAGGCGTACAGCCGTGTCTCTGGAAGGCCTCAGTTTCTCTTTCTCTGTGCTTTCATCTAGGATGGGAAGGTGATCGTGTGGGATTCCTTCACTACCAACAAGGTAAGGGGAACTTGAGCAAAGTTCTGTGCCCAGGGCAATGACAGTGGGATGAGGTGAAGGGCTCACAGGTGTCACTGGAGGCAGTGGGATAGTGGGATAAAATGCAGACTTCCACTTGCACCCCCAAAAAAGGATCCCAGGGCAAGTCACCTCCCTTGAGCTGTTTCTGAGCAAAGTCCCTGTCAGGGCACTGGGATCTGTCACGGTCTCAGTGGGAGCTCTGATCCAATCTCTGCTGACAAGGGAGGCAAAGCCCAGCCAGCAGAACAGGGCACCTCTGTACCAGGTGTTGTGTGTGACCACTGGGGACCCCTCAGCTGTGGTGGTCACTGTGAAATGGTGCCACTGCTCCTCCAAGCCCTGCCTGGACTGCCTTCTGGCACCCTGCACCACATAGATGAGGAAAAACTACTTGTTTTTAACTCACTTTTACATGTGCAGCAATGGGAGCCTTTCACAGCAGTGGATGACCCAAATAAAACATGCTCTGTGATCAGTTTGGGGCTTGTGAGTATGGTGGAAAGTGTCAGAGAAGGACTGGCCATCCTCCCGTGCTCTGCTGCATTCTGCAGCCAGGGTTGTCCCAGCCTTACACGTGAGTTGTGGCTGGGGGAACATCTGTACCTTTCACTGGCCCTAAGGATGTCCCACGGAAATGCTGAACTTTGTGCTCTGCGCTGTGTTCCTGGCGTGGCTGGGGAGCAGCGAGGAGCCCGACTGAGCAGCTCTGTGTTTCAGGAGCACGCGGTGACGATGCCGTGTACCTGGGTGATGGCCTGTGCCTACGCCCCCTCTGGATGTGCCATTGCTTGTGGGTAAGTCCCCAGTGTCCACAGCTGCTCACACTGAGAGGTTGGATTTGTTGCAGTGTCCTGGTGGCTCCAGAAGCTGACAGATAGAAGTTTGCGTGCCGTGCCTGTGGGTGGAAGCTCCACGTTCAGTGCCTCTTATTCTATTTCCATAGTGGCTCATACACATTATCTCCACTGACTTCAGTGCAGTAACACTTGTTGTATAAGCTTGGAAAATGATCCTCTTTCAGCATTTATATCATGGGTTAGGAATTCTGCATGCATGCAACTTCCCTGTTCCAGTGTGGTTGTCTGTGTTGGATATATCTTCCAAGGGAAAGAGCTTTTAATCATGTTCTGACTTGGCACTCATTTTTTTATGACATAGAGTTTCATCACTAATAATTACCAGTATATGAATAGATCTTGCTAAGATGGGATGGGGAGAAGTAACCCCATCCTTGATAATCTTCTACAAGTTTTCTGAGGGCTCAGGTTGGAAAAAAAATTAGTTTGTATAGGGGAAAAAAACAAAGAGATGAAATGTTGGCAAAACATCTTGTAAGAAGAGACTGGATGGATCAGACAGACAAAGCAAGCTTGGGGCAAGAGAAGGAACAAAGGGAGACTTCACTGTGCAGCTTGCAAATCCAGAAAGCAGCAGACAGACAGACAAGCAGACTCCGTAATTGTGTGTGGAAAGGAGTCTGGAAACTGTTTTTGACTAGAACCCGAAGAATGGCAAGAAAGCTCTGTCTTTACATTTGTGGCAGAGACAGGGAGTGCACATGTGCATTGCACCTAATTCTGTATTTCTGTTGAGCTGTCAGTTCAGTGCCACCACGTATGTAAGGCACAGAACAGCAACGGTGGTGCCAGGATCCCAGGGAGCAGGGCAGGACTGAGCTGCCACAGCTCTAGGAAAGGGTCACATACCAGTCCTACCCTTCAGAACTGAGTCCTGGGTCTGACACAGCTTAACTGGTACAACTGTCCAGGAGGAGGACAGCAGCTACAGAGGTCAGTGCTTCTGTTGCCTTTTTCCCAAACTCTGGTAAAAGCCCTGTCTTCACACCCGCTACTTGCTATGCTGCCTTTTCTGTAGGAGCTAGGTCGAAGTTGTTCAGGTGGGTGTACAATGATGCTTACATAGTGATCCTCGCAGTGACAGATGTCAGCAGAAAAACGGCAGCTTGGCTGCGTGTGAAACATTAACCCTGAGGTGGCTGCTGTCACCTCCCCGTTTACACTTACGTGAGGTTTCATTCAGTGCCATTTATAAACTCGATAAGGGTGAAAAATCCTGAGGCGCAGCTGTTCAAGTTCTGTAAAGCAGCCAGGCTGGTGAGGCAGCTGGGGCTTCCCTGCACAGGGAGATCCCACACAGCACAATACAGGGAAGTCGGTGCTTGTAAGGGTTTGGCAGCACAGCACTGACAGGTGGTTTCCTTCTTATCACCACTCGCCTTTTGTCGTTGCAGTTTTAACCAGTTCTCCTCTCTCTGTTACTGCTATTTATTACTCTCTTCAGTGGCCTGGACAACAAGTGTTCTGTGTACCCCCTGACATTTGAAAAAAATGAAAATATGGCTGCAAAGAAGAAATCGGTTGCGATGCACACGAATTACTTGTCTGCCTGCAGCTTCACTAACTCGGACATGCAGGTAAATGCTCTCCCTGCCTGCTGCTCACACTGCCTGACACGAGCTGCACTGGCTGCAGTGCTCATGTCCTTCCTTGCTCCTGGGGCACCCAGGGCCATGCCCTGCCCCTGCAGGGCTGCTGGAACACCCTCGCAGGGGCAACGAAGGTGCTGCAAAAGCTGCTGCAGGGAAATGCTTGTCACAGCCCACGGCCAGGCTGTCCCTGCAAAGGCCTGTGGCTTCTGCAGAGGGAGGGAGCCTGCTGGTACCTGTGTGTGCTCTGCTCCCCAGCCCTTGCCAGTTTGTGCCTTAGGAGCCCAGACTATTGCAAACAGTTAAAACCACGGCTCAGCCAGGACTGGGTTGGGTGCTGTGCCAGCTGATGGTGACTGTGCTGTTTGCCTGCCTTGTTCCGGACATCCAGCCAACTTCGCTTTTGCTTTCATTCTTGGTATTTTTTACTTGTACCAAGTGATACGTTTGAGCTTGAGGATGCCCCACAGGGCCATACCTGTTGTCTGTACGTGCAGTGCTGTGTTCCCTCGAGGGTGGAGCACAGAGGCCCACAATGGGAGGTGATGGCAAAGCCAGGAACTGAATGCAGATCTCCTGAGACCAAGCCAGCCTTCTTCTCTATTGAGTATCTCAAAGATCTCTTTCTCTAGGAACACATAGGATGATGAAAGGAGCCAGGATAATCCCCTTGTCCTCTCTGGTTTCTGAATTTAATTAAAGCTCTTCTCAGTGCAGCTCTGCAGCAAAATAAGTGGCAGAATGGAGCATTTTCATAGCTCTCAATGTCAACAGAGCTGCTGGAAAGGGAATACCATGTCCCCATCTTCCAGATATTTGGAGCTCTTCTGAAGGAAATATCAGCTCTCATTGCTTCTATTTCAGGACATGTGAAGCCGAGAGTATGTTGTTGTTTGTCGCTCTCTGGTTTCTGTAATGACTCTGAGGTGCTAATTTAAGTCCATTGCCATGGAAACAAGTGGTGGAGGTACCCAGCACTCAGGCTTGCTTAGCCCTGACCTTCCTGTGCAGGAGCCGTGTGGAATTAGAGTAGTCTAAATTAAGTGGAATGTTTCTGATGAGATATAAACCCAGTTTTCTTTTTTCTTGTCTATACCTATATGCATCGGGATTAAATCCTATGACAGAGAAAATAGCAATTTATTTTTCATAGTAGAAAAGAAAGAAAAGTTGGGGGGTTTTTTTCCATATTAAATACAGCAAACTGCATTGATATTGAAGGTCATGTATTACTATTGTTAAATAATATCACAATGGATTAAGGTGTTCTATATTTAGTGTGAATATAAAGAAAATTTTCTGAAGTCTTCAAAAAGGTTTCTTGCGATTGCTGGGCTTATAAGTGATCGTTTATGGCACTGCATGTTATTATTCAAACAAATACAAGCAAATGGGTTGGCCAAGCTTCTCTTAGGACACTGTTATGTGGCAGATCCCAGAGAATACTAGAGTTCTTTTCTTTTTTCATTTACATAAAGGCCTCGGGATTAAAACTATTCAGAATTAAACCTATTCAGAGTTAAAACTGTTAATGAACTGAGGGTACACAGCACATTGTGCAGGAGCTTTTCCAGCTGTGTGCAGAGCAGCTCTGCTCTCCCAGTGTGCTTCAGGAGGGATGTGGTGCTACCCTGGAGCAGCTCTAGCAGGAGGGGGAGGTGTCCCCCAGCCCGGTGTCCCCACAGCTCCCACTGCCAGCTGCTGCCAGGGCTGCAGCTCTGCCCCGACTGCTGTCTGGAACTGCAGCTCGGTTTTCTTACAGAAGACTGGGTAGGAGTTCAGGGCTTAGAGTGCTCATGGGCTTCGGGCAGTGCAATGGGAAGAGGGGAGAGCTGGGGGTGGCTCATCGAGGGTTAGAGTCACTCCCGGGCTGTGTGGGTGCCGAAAAAGGGGTCCCTGCCTTGCTCCTCATCATGTTCCCTCGTGGGCCCTGAGCTGCAGGGCTGGGCCACCCACGCACCCCGTTCTGAGTGCCCCAACCCAGCCTTGCTTCAGACAGCCTCCCCTGCCTCGGTGAGCAGAGAGCCAGGGAGCCTCTCTTCCTAAATTAGGTATCTGCAGCTCTGCGGTGTGATAATGCTCCCCATGTGACAGTGCTCCGTGTCTATTAATAGCTACAGTTAATTGGGATCTCGAGTGTTTTGCATAGGGCAGGCAGCCATGCTCCCAGCGTGGCAGGGCTGAGGAGAAGGACGAATCCCCTGATGGTGGAGGAAGAGCAGGTGAGGGTGGCCCCTCCACTCTTGCCACTGCTCCCAGCCCCGGTGCCTGCTGTGAGCAGGGCTGTCCCTGCTGTCCCCTGCCCTGAGCAAGTGCTGCCTCCTGCCACCGGCCACCAGGCAAGGATCCCCGCCCAGGGCTGCTCGAGCCCCTGGTGCTGCCAGCCAGAGTCTGTTGGCAGGGACTGCCAGTTCCCTCCTGGTCCTAGATCTTCAGAGCTGGTTTGGTTTGGTTTTCAATAGCAACACCTTGAAGTTGAGTCCATAACATTTCTCTTTAAGCATTAGCTGGAGCTCTGGGTTGCCAACAGACCCTTCCCTTACACCTTTAGCTACTCCTGTTCCCCTCGTGTCTTTCTTGCACAGTGTTACAAGAACAAATCCTCAGAGCTGAGAGTCTTCATTCCTCAGCCAAGTACAAATATTCCCCAGAACAGGGAGGTTCATTGATCCAGGCTCAAAAGCTGGCCAGAAAGACAAGTCAGGACTTTCTTCTGCTATTATCATCTGAGAGCATTAGCATCTCTCTGCTTCAGGGTTTGGAACAGTCTGTTCTGCAGCTTTGCAGACCTCTGTTTACGGGAAGAATTTTCAGAGCATCTGTCAAACATGTTCAGCGTTTAACCTTTAGGCAACTCTGTGAATGGTTTCGTGACTGTGATCATTTTCTTCTTGAAGAGAATTTTGTTTTTAATGTCTAACTACCCACTGGGATCACTTGAGTTTCCTCACCAACCATGAGAAAAACCCGTGTACAAAACTGAGAACCCTCCTACGTTCACCCTTGCTTCCTTCCACACCAGTGCACAGGGACTCTTTCAACCTACAGAATTTGTGATTGCATAACAGTTTCAGGTGCCAAGGGGAAATTTTGAACAATTGAGCATCATCAGGATTTAGCCACAATAACAAGCTCTGATCACATGTGCTTTCTACAAGTACTGTAGCAGATGGGAAGCTGTGAGCTGTGCTTGGTCAGTGTATGTTCAAGCCCTTTCACACACAAATGGTTTTGGACAAGTGGGAGCTGATGCACTTATCAAACAACTGTCTAGACAGGTTTACTTCCCTTTCAGAGAACCCATGTCTTAAGCCAAATTAATTGGCTTTAACCTGACGATTTCAAGCAGAAAAAAAAAAAAAAGTGAGTTAAACAGGTACACTTAACTCCAAGAGTTCTTCCATTTACCTGGGTTGAATTCCAGCAGCCTAAATATGGATAGAGTGAAATACAGGGTCAGACAGGAATACCAATATTGTTCTGCCTCATTTTTAGAGAATATGAATATACCAGCAGATCCTTAATGCTGTCAGTTCTGCCAACCCCACCACACAGAAGGGACCATTATTGAAACGTTGTGTAGGTATAGTGGTGTCCATACAGCTCTCCTTTCCACTCTACCTTTTTTCCTTAAAAATAAAATCCATAAATTGTACTTAGGTTCACATTGGGCTTATGGCTTTGATTTATTGCATAATATTTCATTAAATTAAAGCTGTCCTTTGATGTGTGTGTAGGATGTCAGTTGTTTCTCTGTAACCTGGAGGTCATCTGCTGATCTTGTATGGCAACTCTTCTTCCCACATCCTATAGATCCTGACAGCAAGTGGAGATGGAACTTGTGCTCTATGGGATGTTGAGAGTGGGCAACTTCTACAGAGTTTCCATGGTCATGGAGCTGATGTCCTGTGCCTGGACCTGGCCCCTTCTGAAACAGGAAATACATTTGTTTCTGGGGTAAGCAGGAGCTTCTTCTCACAATATCAAACTAAGGAATATGGAAGTGAAAAGGCAGCAAAGCAGGAGGCTCACGATGTTATTGAGGGAGGGCTGGAGTATATGTTGGATGCCCCAGTGCAATCCACTCATTGCAAGCACATTTTCCAAGCTGGAGCAAATTAAACCCCTGACTGTGGGGTCAAACCCACCCAGCCAGTCTGACTGCAGCTCTGCTTACTTAGCAAGTTCCACCCCACATCAAAGCAATCCAGCTGGAGATCAAAACAACGCCTGTGCTGGGAAGGGGAAGGCTCAGAGTTAGAGCAGTGGGCTCCTACCACAGCGGAGGTGTGAGTCCCTGCGGGTGGGAGCCTGCAACAGCAGAGGGCTTCCCACACTTTGCTCCTTCCCCGTGCCCAGCTCTTGGAGCCAGAGGGGCTGTGACAGGCATCAGGTTGTGCTCAGGGCCTCGAGGTGGGGCTGCAAATAACCTGCGTGCCACCGTGTCCCTCAACTGCTCCCCGAGCCAAGGGGCAGCTCGGGCACGGGCTAACCCCTCGTGCAAGCAGGGAGATGAGGTGTGGCCACATCTTCAGCTGTCGCTGAGTCCTGTGTGCCTTCCAGCGGTACCAGAGGCATTTAAAGCCCCTTCATCACTCAGACACTGTCCGCTCCCTGTCCTGGCCCAGAGGAACACACAAACCTCCCTGGGGCTGCAGGACTGGGCTGGTACCCAGGACATCTTCCACAGCATGTCCTGCTGCTGAGGGATCACTGTGAGCCATTGGCACACAGCCTGGCCCCTTTCTAGGTGGGTGGGATGGGGCTCAGCTCCTTTTCAAGGAGATCTTAGTCTTTCCCACGTTAGAAAGTGAGGGTGCAGATGAGAGCTGGCGGGAGCTGAGGCAGGTTGTACCATAACTTTGCTGAAGGTACCAGTAACTTTGCTGGTTTCTGAGCCCAGCCAGCACAGGCCCAGGGCTGATGCTGCGTTTGAGGATGGAAATGGCCTTTGTGCCAGAGGGTGCCAGCCATGGGTTAGGGGTGCTTGCAGTCATGGTCTTATCCCTACACAATAAACCTGAACCTCTTCTGTTACGGCTCTTTTTATCAAATTTGGCTGGCCCGTCAGGAGCAGAGCCCAGCACCCTGGCCCAGTTTGCCTGCTGGTAGCACAGCTGCTCCGAAGCGTGACTGAAAGCTAATTCCATCCCAGTGCCTTACTTATCTCGGGTTTTCCTCTCACCGAGCTTGCTTCCCAGAAAGGATAGGTTCATTCTCCCTGGGAACAGCTCCGCTTATTATAGGGCAAGGAATCGCAAGCAGCTCTGGGACTGCTGAGAGAATATGTCGTGCTTGTGTTGATAGAGCAGCTTGGGCATGTCCGTGCTGCAGGCACTCGCTTCATTCATCTCATGCAAAACACCACTGCAGTGGTACCCGTCCTGCCTCGTGTCAGCGCGGTACAGCAGGACAGCGCGAAGGTCCGGAGGCAGGGAGGGACTCCCTGAATACTGTTCCCCTGTCGGACAGTAACCTTGAGCTGCAATAAGCAGTGTCGGTGTATCAGCACCCGGGCTGGCCGCTGTTCCATTTAACGACTCACCTGAAAATTCCAGCCCTGCCGGGGGAGCCCAGGGCGGTGCCCCAGGCTGTTGTGCTCAGTGCCCTCTGAGCAAGGCTGCTCAGCTGAGTTGGTATCACTCCGGGGGCACATCCCTCCACAGGTGGTGGCTGGTTTCTCCTTCAAAACCTTAGGAGTCAAAGCACCAGCTTGTCAGATTGGCCTTGCCCCCAAACTCCCAGAGAGGTCAGTAAGAACAGTGCACATGGAAGCAATAAGAAGGGCTGGGCTTGGGCTGTGGTGGGGCTTTAGAGGGAAATATGCTGGGTCCAAAACATTCTCTATCCTATTTGGTTTCCCTCGTGCAGAAACCACAAGCTGGTGCCAAGGAGCATTACCTCGTCTAAATAATGACATCTTTACTAAAAACACTAGGACTTAATTTTAACAACAGAATTTTAAAAGAAGAGAGAGAAATATGTGAATTGTGAAGAGACTGTTTGGTTTAATTAGCTGTCGTATTTGATTAAAATAAATAACGTGTGTGGCATGGTCTGGTGGGCAGGGTGCTCCAGCTCAGCAGGAGCAGCAGCCACCTGGCCCGCCCTGTGCTTCCCTCACAGCCTCAGAGAGCCCGAGCCCCGGGGCTGAGCCTGCCCACTGCCTGCTCCTCAGCAGGGGCAAGCTTGTTAAAATCTCCCCTCACTCTTCAAAGCCAACTCCGTGTTCTTTTTCCTCTCACTGCAGTTGTGACAGCAGCACCACACTGCAGCTGAGAGCATGGCCCTGCGGGTATGAGATGGTTCTTGCCCAAGGACAGTGTAGACTACGTGGGCCAAGCCCCTTGCCCAAAGAATTCAGGGTGCTGAGCGTTAAATGATCTTTTCGAAGCACAGCTTGGAAGGGCAGGTTTGTGAGGATGAGATGAAGTGCTGCTGTGCTGTTTTCCTCATCCCAACCACACATCAAGCATGTGGGTGCAGAGCCCCAACAGGGGTTAACTCGGTAGGAGGCTAGGCAAGAAACCCTCTGGATGTACTTACTTAATTTTCTCTTTCAGTGTATGAAAACAATTAGTTATAAAACTTTAAATGCCCGGTATTAGTTTTTTATATTGACTGTGTTAAGTGGTCAGGGAACGGGTCAGTTGTGCAGCTCTGTGGCGTGGCAGGGCTGCAGACAGAGGTGTAGGGCAGAGCAGGGCTGGGAGCGCAGGGCAGCTGCTCAGCTGAGGGTACCCCTGCAGCAGGGCTGGGGCTGCTTGCCTGCTTAAACCTCCCAGAGCTGTGGTGTCCAGAGCCTTGGACTGTAGCGGGCTCGGTGACAAATATCAGACACATGAGGGGTGAATGTCACCGTTTGCACAATTGCAGTGATGTTTTTTTTTCCTTACTAGGGATGTGACAAGAAAGCCATGGTTTGGGACATGCGGTCTGGGCAGTGTGTCCAGTCATTTGAAACCCACGATTCAGACATCAACAGTGTCAGGTCAGTATGTTTCTGGGAGAGGACACGTTTGCCGTGTTTAGCAATGTGCTGATTCTATTTCTGAAGTCTGACCTCATCCAAGTAATGTAATGTGTTCTGGTCTTCTTTCACTTGTGCACAGATATTATCCAAGTGGAGATGCTTTTGCCTCTGGTTCAGACGATGCCACGGTATGTTAATTCAGCAACCTAATTTAGGAAAGTTCTGTTGCTTCCCAAGTCAGATTTTCCTAGAAGACTAGGTCACATCCACTGAAGACTTTTAGTGACTAAACAGGGCCTGTGACACCAAATTTGCAGAAATAATAATCCTGTAAAATAAGATATTAAATACCATAAATAATGTTGTCGGGGAAATCACGTAACACTGTAGGTCACTTCTGCAAACTTCTCTACAAGAGTTACTGTCCAAATATTAATTCCAGATTCTGTATGTTTGAAGTTTCATGACTAGAATTAGTTGTCTTACTGGAAGATATTTGGCTTCATACAGCTCTTGGTGCCAGCATGGGAGGAACCAGCTGAAATGCTGCAGCTTGTGTCAGGAGAAGCAGCATGTCCCAGAAGCAGAGGGGCCGTGGGCTCGGGGCAGATGTGGGCAGATGTGGGCAGCTGTGGGCAGCTGTGGGCAGCTGCGGGCCCTGGCTCCGTGCCAGCACTCTTCACTGCAGGGAGTCGGTGCCCCCAGCTCCTCCCGCACCACCCGGCTCCGGACCTGTCTCGGCGGAGCGGGCTGCTGGGAGGGGCTCCGCACGCACTGACGGGTACATCGGATCCGCACAAGGTGTACAAAGTGCCGCTTGCTGCTGGTGCCCTCTGCCCCAGTGATGCTCAGGGCAGGTGGCTCTCCCTGCAGCTGGTGTGACCGGGGCCGGGCTCTGCCCCACCACAGCCCTGCAGGGACTGAGGGGCAGTGAAGTGCAGCATGAGAGCAGATGATGGGGAGGCACCTGGCACCTTATTTCTTCTGTTTATTCAAACATCACACTGAGTCACCTGAGAGCAAAGACTTTATCTAAAGTACTCTGCCCTCAGAGCATGTTTTGAGTCTGCTCCAAAGTTAGCTAAACTCAATAGAAACATTCCTTTTGTCTTTATTGGATGTGGAGACATTCCAAGGCTCTTCTGGAGAGAGTGAACCCTGATTTGGAATTTAAAAACTGCCATTAGGAGCTAATGCCTCTAGCCCTGTGGTGAGCCCAGTGGCTCTCTGCACACTTGGATGCAGTTCTGTGAGCTCTTGAGGTGCTGAAGGAGTGGTATAGAGAAATCGTCCATCATTAAACTCCAATGAAAGCACTCTCTTTTAATGCCGAGTATCACAGGTTCTTATTTATTTGATGGATTTTTTCCTTTTAAACTATCCTTGACACCCCTGACTCAAGCAGGAGAATGGGAAATTCCACCTCTGTACTTTTGACAGAGGTTTTGGCAGTTTCCATCCACCTAATTATTTAAATGAAGAGGTTTGTCTTTGCAGTGTTACAGAGTTGTATCCTTGACCTGATTTATATACTTGAGGATTCTGAGGAACAGATAATCCTGACTGGAAGTAATCCATGAAAGTGTGCTCAGATGACAGTGTTGTCATCTGCAGTGACCCCAAGCCCTGTCAGGACAGTCTGATGAAATTATTCATCTGTGTGGAGCACTGGGAGACCCGGACTACACATACCTGGCTCCCCACAGCTCCCCACTGCCCTGTCCTGCAAACAGCCCCTTCTTTATGTGCAGACTTGAATACCAGCCACTTTTCAATAGGAAAGCCTTAATATTAGCAATCCCATCTGGCCAGTGTTTGCTTAAGCTTAACTTATTGAGGAGGGGTTTCAGTTCACATAGCTTCAAAAGTGCATTTTGATTTCAGGGCTAACAGACTGCCTTTCTGCATGGCAGTGAAGTTTGAAGTCTGGTAGTGAAGTCTGATGCATGATTTCCATGTCAAAGAAGCCAAATTTTGCTGGCAAATGATAAAAACAGGAAGTATAGGTTGTTAGAGGTGATTTGGAATTTTCCATGAGAAATGAAAACCAGAGATCTGCATTAAGATGTATTATTTCACTTGAACTATTTTCACGTAGGTTTTTCAAGCAGAGAGGCCTCACAGAAGGGCAGGGACCGTTTGCTGTCCTGGCTTGCTCAGAGCCAGGACTACACCGGGGCTCCTCTGTGCCACAAGGTGCTCTCAACAACGAGGAGAGGTTTGATCCCATCTCCCAGGCTCCAGCTGTGGCTAAGCCGTTGTTTAAGAGACTGTCCCCACATGCAGCTCCCCAGCAGCAGGATGCCCTGCTAAGTGTGAAACCACAGAGGGGAAGCAAGAGGGCGTGGGGGCTCCAGTGGCAGCCAGGTCCAAAGCCCACCACTCATATCTCTGTAGCAGGACAGGCAGGAGGTTTAGAGAAGTGGCTTGAAAAAGAAAGTTCTTCCTGCACTGTACACAAAACAGCCTTGTGTTGCTCAGATCTCTGCTAGAGGACCCAGCTGCAGCAGGCAGCAGCAGAAGGAAAGGAGGAAGCAGAAAGAAGCAGAAGGAAAGAAGCCAAGCAGCCGCTTCCCGTGATGTCTGTTAGGCTGCACTTCCCACTCCCATTTTTTCCAAATATTTTAGCCAGAGCTTCTAGCATTTACTGAGGCATGTGTGTTGGTTTTGTTTTAATCCTAGTGTCGTTTGTATGACCTTCGTGCAGACAGAGAAGTAGCAATTTATTCCAAAGAGAGCATCATTTTTGGAGCATCCAGTGTGGACTTCTCTCTCAGCGGTGAGACTTGAACTTTGGAGGTTATCATAGTGTTGAGATTTGAGGGGAACTGTAAAATTTTTCAGTTTAATTTGATAAAACATTTGTTATTAAAAGTTATCAAAAGTAATAAGTAGCAAAAGAAACATTTAATGCATGGAAGCATTTTTTTTTTTTGCCTCTGTTAAAATAATTACTCTTTAAATAACCTAGCTGGCTATTGCTTCGTTGTAGTGATGAAAAGTATTTTCCTGGCCCTACTGAAGGCAGGAAATATTTTGCCATTAACTACAGCTGGGCTAGAGTTTCACAATAATAATGAAAAACATTTCAAAGGCAACATGAAATGTAGCTAAACTATTAAGTGCAGTTACATAAATAGTTTTTAAAAGGATAACAAATGATGAATTGCAAGAATATATTAGAGGGGTATGAAGAAAGAGACATGACCACTTTTCACTACAGATCCCGAGACATCAGCTCGAGTCTTGTCTCCTGTCCCCCACAAAGGCAGAGCTCCCCCGTCACCCTGGGTGGGGATGAGTGGGTGGTGAACTGCCCTCCTCCTGGAACTGAGGAAAATGTCTTTGTCATGGTCACAAGCACCACAGCTTGTCCCGTTGGCAGTGAATCACTTACCGAAGTGTCTGTTAATCATTCGAGCGTTTGTATTCAACTTCTTGAGTAAGGTCTGAGTAAAGTGTTATTACCCTGCAATAGCTGTTAAAGTGCTCTTCAGTCCGTCACATTCGGAGTCATCCCCCATCTCTGATGCCTGAACACATTTTATGTAATTGAGCTGGAACTGACAATGCTGTCAGATAACGATCGGCAATGGCTCGGGCATTTCGCAGGGCGGGCCAGCCGCGGGCAGTGGCCCGGAGCGTGGCCAGGGAAGCGGTGCCCTGCTCACGGGTGGCCTTGCGGTGGCCCGAGTCCTGCGGTGGCCCGAGTCCTGCGGTGGCCCGAGTCCTGCAGAGGGGCCCGGCGCAGGCACGGCACGGAAAGCCCTCACCGTGTCCAATCTCCCTCTCTCCGCAGGTCGCCTGCTGTTCGCGGGCTACAACGATTACACCATAAACGTCTGGGATGTGCTGAAGGGGTCGCGGGTGTCCATTCTGTTCGGACACGAGAACCGTGTCAGCACCCTGCGGGTGTCGCCCGACGGGACCGCGTTCTGCTCGGGCTCCTGGGACCACACGCTCCGGGTGCGTGCGGGCAGCCTCTGCCTCTGCCCCATCGTCCGAGGGAACGGGCTGAGGAGAGGGCTGCTAGAGAAAACTGCTCCGGAGCAGCTAGGGAGGGTATAAAACAATATAAAACAACAGCAAAGCCGAATAAAAATCCCCACAAGTGCTGCCAGAACGGCTAAGGTTGAGCTTGCGGTTGGGTTACGTGGTATCACTGCTGCTGATACTCTGTACCGCTAATGTGATTGCTGCCAAAGTTAATTTACTGTTTGATAGAAGAGTCAGTGTCATAAAGGAGTGCTCAGCTCTCTCTCTTTCTACAGATCTGGGCGTAACCTGAGATCCCGTATGCAGAATCAAATGGAGACTGAAACGCTGGACTACAAAACCTGCACCAAGAAGCCATTCCTCAAAATCAGATATTCACTACAGTACAAAAGAGTGACACTGAACCCACAGATTAACACAACTAGGTAGAAAATGTAGTCTGCTTGAACACATAGCAAACATGAAGTTGTAGTAAAACAAAATGTTTTAATTTTTTTTGAAACTATATTCTTTTATTAGAATTAGTTTCATTATTTATAAAGGGACTTTTCTCCAAAGTCACCTGTATCATAGAATTGAGTATTTCAGTGCACATTATGTATTTATTTGCATGAATTTAGTTCCTTTTTAAAGTAAAAAAAAAAAAGTCCTGATTTTATCGGGATGTAGCGTAAGGCATTGGAAACATTCCGTAGTAGCATACTGAATTTCGGTGTTGAAAAATGGAAAGAGAAACAATTCTGATACTTTATGATGGTGTTATGGATGACCGAACCTTGATGGCAAAAGTAGAGGAGCAAAGGACCTACTGTGAAGGTACTGGCTGCTGTCATAAAAAATGTATTTTTTGTACAGAAGAGAAATCCCTTCAACCCCTGTTTTTTCCTACTGTCTTTTTAGATAGAAATAAGTATTTCATCTCTGTTACCTGAATATAAAAAATTAAATATATACAAACTGATAAACAGCAAAGAGGAGGGATATAAACATGATTTACATAATCATGAGGTAATACTTAACCAGTAGTTTCTTAGAAATTTTTAATTGTATCACTTGGTGAGTGAATTTTCTTTTACTTAAAGAAATACTACATGCTAAGCACTAAGGGATACTACAGGCTGAGCATTAAGCACCATTATACTGATGGTCAAACCTTTTCCAAGTCAGTCACAGTCATGCTATGACCATGATTCTTATTTGCGTTTTGAGCAGTTCATACAACTTCAGCAAGGCAATGTAGCTTGAATGTGTATCAAAGCAGTATATGCCCATTTTAAGGTCCTTCTGCAATGTTAGAGCAGTAAGTTCATGCAAAGACAGGTCAAATCACACAGTCCTTACTCTAACAGTCATCTCCCACTGCCACGGACGTGGTTTTGCCATCGATGGATTTGAGAATGAGTAACAGTGAGCTGTTGAAAATCTGCCGTGAGCCACAGGCCCGGCAGTGTTTGGGACCCTGCTGAGCAGAGCACGTGAGTCCATCTGACGCAGGAGTCCCCGGTTTTCGGGGGAGCAGCACCGCTGGCCGCAGTGCTGGCACTCCCCAGCCCTCTGTGTGAGCACGGGGGTGCCAGACAGACTGGCAGGACCACCCCACACTGAAGTGATGCTGCGGAATCAAGGTGTAATCAGATGAAGATGAGATACAATGAATTATAGAACCATTGTGAGATTATATCTGCATTTATACGTTGTAAACTTCTGGGACTAGAGTGTGTCAGCTCTGCTCTACCAACAAGTACTGAGTCTAACCTGAGCAGAGGCACAGGAGAACAAAGAGCTGGAGTAATGCTGGGGGCTGGCACACTCTGCCCTTTGAAATGCAAGTGGTGAGGTACAGCTCTTAATGTATCAAATACATGATTTATATTTAGATTGGAACAGAAGAAAACAAGCTTACTGGAATGAACCTGTTTATAAGCTCACTGATCACTGGAGTTTGATGATAATACCCTCATCCCATTTGCAAGTGGGATTTTTTTACAATAATATAAAAATCATATTAGAAACAAAGTCTCCTCATCCATGAAAACATTAGGTTCTGTGAATCCATAACCAGTTGACCTAAGACACTGACATTTATACCAGCCTTCCATCCCTAATGGAATAGGTCAGCTGTTTTCACTTGGAAAAGCCAACTCTGATGCTTTGCAATATTCGTGGCAAACTATCCCTGTAACAAACTGAATGCACTATGGAAATGTCATATAGAACTCACTGTGCAATATTGAGTCAATACACTTTACACATTTGAGCAAAAGATTAATATTAATGTTTAGATAGTATTTATTGGCGAGATGTTTGTTTCAAACATAATACATTGTGTTGATACTTATGAACAGCCTAAATACAATAAATTGTATTTTACATATTGAGAACATGTATGTAGTAGTTCTTCCCATTGCTTAGGTATTTGTAAAGGTAGGTTGGTTTGGTTTTTTTTTTTTTTTTGGTTGGTTTTTTGTTTTCCACTTTTTTTGACTTTTTGCACCACACAGTTTCTTAAATTATTTCTCCTGCAAAGATCTCAGGTAAAATCCAGATCTACCAGAAAATTGCTTCTGGAATATCTTCTGGAAATACCCAAGGTGAACCACAGCAAACGAGAGTGAGAAGCCCTTGAAATTATTTGAAATGCCATCTCAGCTCCCCCTGCATTCAGGAGGCCAGAATTCAGATTGTTTTCCTGCTCAGAAGGATCACAGGTAACATAATGTTTCTTTCCAGATCCCTATTGCCATACCCAGGAACGAACTGGAAAATGCAGAATATACATTTTGTGGGAGCTCCTTGTGTTGCAGCAGGATGCCAGTGAAAAGCTGAGCACTGAAATGCTGTGGGGGGCTCAGGCTGTCACTTTTTGGGTCAACCAGACGTGCAGATCACCTGGAGGTGCAGCAGTTCAGCTTCCTGCCTTGTCAGGAGAGAACTGAGCTGTGGCCAGCCGTCCTCTCCACTGCAGTGTAGCTTTTGTGGTCAGCCTGAAGGTGGCTGGTGGAAGTGCTCAGTTTAGTCACTGAAAAAAGCACCTTCTTAATTTAGGTGCATTGTTTCATTTCCTCTCTTCTGAGGGGCAGGGGAAAGTGCTGAGCCAGCTTGTTCTGAGTGACATCAGTGCCCAAACTCACCAGATACAGCGAGAATGAGTCTGACATTGCTTCTTGCACTTCTGTTCTTGCACGGAGAAATGCTGGGGGTTTTGGACTTGTGTGTTGGGGTGCACGGGCTTGCCACCTGTGAAAATCACCTCTTTGTTCCTGAGGTAATGGTGAAAACACGAACCGGGATGGGCCTCAACTTCCCATCAGATAAATGACACTTAGAGGAACAGGACACTGAAGTACCTTTGTATTTTTTACTCACTAAAGGCGGTCCAGGGAGGCTTTGGAAAACCCAGCGTTTTGAGATTTCCCTGTTGGTATGTCAAGCTGTTTGTGTCAGAGACACCTCTACTCCATAAAAGCGTGGAGAGAAGGGAGCTATAGCTGGGGCCGGCACTGTTGAACAGCTCTGTCCTGTTAAACAAAAATGCTATATAAACAGGAAGGGTGGAAAAGGATATTGCCAGAGAAAGAGCAGCCTCTCCCTCTTGCACTCCTGCTGTGAGGAATGCAATAGGAAATTCCTGCTTCAGGATTAACAATCATAAGGAAAAATAGTTTTAAAAGCATGTGTGTAAAGCTCTTATGAAAAGTAAAGATCTCATTCCAGCTACTGCTCTAGCACGTAAACAGACTGTATTTCCCTGCTTCAAAACAAAACAAAAGCCAAATACGGGGATGTAAAACTAAAGTTTGCCTTTGGAGGGACTCTAAGGGATCAGGCCAATTCTTGATAGCGATCTGAGAAGTTGCAACAGGATCGATTCCAACCACCTATTTCTAGATTTTCTGATGAGGATGTAGAACGGAGGCAGCTGTATCTCAAGACAGACGGAGCGAAGCCAAGCAGTCCTGTGCTGACGCGAGGGGCACCTTGAGCCGGCTGCGGGACGGGAGCTGAGGGCGTGCCCGGTGCCTGTCCCGGCGCGGTGACACCGCGGTCACAGCCACGCAGCTCCTCACCTGCAAACGGGGTCACCGAAACTGCGGCACGAACAAAAACCCTCCAACAACATTTTTAATGGTAGAGAGTCAAGGCATTACTTTATTATCTGCCCAGGATGTTGTTCTGGCCGGGATGTACCACAGAAATCATCTCATCCACACACAGCCCGGGTGTGCAGAGGGAATCATTCCATGACACGTAACATCTATTAGATTGTTCAGACCTTTTATACAGTCATAACTCATAGAAACGAATTGGGTCCAGTGTTCATTTGTCCAAAGTTGCGTAGTTCGTAGTATTTGGTTTCTTATTGGATCTGGATTTCTTCGCTTCTGATGTTAATTAGATCTTCATTCCTTGATTTTCTCATCAGTCTTTTCCGGAGGAGATGCCTCCAGCTGTGCCAGAGGCAGACTCTGGGGTAGGTGTTCGTGGATGGCCGCTGATGTCCTGCTGATGTTCCGTCTATGCCCTTATCTCGTTGGGGCTACTCCCAGACTGTTGGAATGCTGAGCCCATCAGGCTTCACCCAGAGAAACAATGCTCTGGAAAGAAGCCTCAGCTCCCTTCCCCTGGGGCAAAGGTGAACAAACCTGGCTAAAGTTATATAAAAAATTTTTAAACTGGTGTGTTTTCCAACAACGGCTCCGGGAGGAGGCACAAGGGGCGCACCCTGTGCCGGGCTGCCGTGGGTTTGAGGCGGTGTTGATGCGAGCCTTGACGGGGCGAAGCAGCCGGGGGTGCCCGGAGCTGGCAGGGCACAGCGGGGGTGCAGGGGGGTGTCCCGCCGGGGCAGCTCCGTGCGCTGTGCTAACGACACCAGCCTTCTTCTCAGCCGCTTCACTTTACACCAGCAGCGTGAAGGGCCCGACCTTTGCACCATGAAGGTCCTAATCCTAAATTCTGCCTGTGTGCTCATCAAAAAGCAAACGCCATTGCATTTGCTGGGTAAATACACAGCGCGCTCACCCCATGACCCTGGAAAACCTGCATCTCCTTTGATGCAAAGAATGCAGGTTCCGGCGGGCCGCTAACGTGGAACAGAAACAAAACCCAAAAGGCATTAAAACAAGTATTTGAGAGCCAGCACCCGGTAACCGAGCGTCTCCCTCGGCTGCCCGGGAGGCCCGCAGCGGCCCGCCGCAGATGTCCTTCCAGGGATGCGGGCGGACCCTTCCCGACGGGAGCG
>VZRO01002119.1:1025722-1050541 GCA_013397915.1 Daphoenositta chrysoptera
GCTGCTGCCCATCGCGACACGCGGTGTGTCCCGGGGGTGCTGCTGCCCATCGCGACACGCGCTGTGTCCCGGGGCTGCTGCTGCCCATCGCGACACGCGGTGTGTCCCGGGGCTGCTGCCCATCGCGACACGCGGTGTGTCCCGGGGGTGCTGCTGCCCATCGCGACACGCGCTGTGTCCCGGGGCTGCTGCTGCCCATCGCGACACGCGGTGTGTCCCGGGGCTGCTGCCCATCGCGACACGCGGTGTGTCCCGGGGGTGCTGCTGCCCATCGCGACACGCGCTGTGTCCCGGGGCTGCTGCTGCCCATCGCGACACGCGGTGTGTCCCGGGGCTGCTGCCCATCGCGACACGCGGTGTGTCCCGGGGGTGCTGCTGCCCATCGCGACACGCGCTGTGTCCCGGGGCTGCTGCTGCCCATCGCGACACGCGGTGTGTCCCGGGGCTGCTGCCCATCGCGACACGCGGTGTGTCCCGGGGGTGCTGCTGCCCATCGCGACACGCGCTGTGTCCCGGGGCTGCTGCCCATCGCGACACGCGGTGTGTCCCGGGGCTGCTGCTGCCCATCGCGACACGCGGTGTGGCCCGGGGCTGCTGCTGCCCATCGCGCCACGCGGTGTGGCCGGGGGCTGCTGCTGCCCATCGCGACACGCGCTGTGTCCCGGGGCTGCTGCTGCCCATCGCGACACGGGCGGGTGCCCGCGCACGGCCCCGATGGGATGCAGCCTGCGAGACCGCAGCAGTGATGCTGCTGGGTGAGGGAGCGAGCCTTGCCTCCCCTGGGGTCCGCAGCCTGCGCATTTCGCCGAGCAGGCTGGCACAGGTCCTGTCCCCGGTGTGGGCACAAACCCGTGCCTGTTCCTGAGCACGCTGTGCATTGGGCACCCACCCTCCAGACCTGCGGCTCTTGTTCCTGCCGGTCCCGAAGCCGCTCAGGTCAGGCCTGGGGAAGGTGTGGGCTTTTGTGGTTTTTTTGTTTGCACACTTGAAGGTTCGGCTTTTAAGGCATCAGTGCAGCTCTGCCTGCGTTTCTGAACAAAATGTCAGCTATCCCACAGAACTGCTCATTTCCCATTTCCAGTCCTAGTGGAATTCTTGATGTCAGTACAAATAAGTACTAAAAATAGAAAGGAGGGGAAGTAGCCACTGGTTTCGTTGACTTTTCCAGAGACCAAAATGAACTTGGTTTCTCAGTGGTCACTGGTCCTTCTGACTGCTCAGAACAGTGTGGTGGTTGGCTGCAGCACACACTGTCACTTGGCAAAATCAGCAAAATCAGATGTTCGCACAAATTAAAGTGTAAAGAACAAAGTTCCGGAAGAAATTAGGAGTATAACTTGTTTACATAGACATCTGCGGAGCAGAGTTCAAACACGACCATCTGGAGTTGTATTGCTGCCACTTCTGATTATCACAATGATCTGGGAGAGCAGCTGCCAGCTTTGCTCTGTCATAGGTCAGCTCTGAGCAGTGTCCACCCGGCCCTTCCAAGAGAGTGTGTAATCAGTCCCACATCCACCGAGATGGGACTGGCTTTGGGCTCCTGTCTTAAAAGTGGAAATTTCCATATCCTGTGTTGTAGATGCTTTCTGAAACTTAAACGAGGAGGAACAATGCTGGCAGCTTCCATCAGAAATTTGCCTAAAAGGGCAAAAATATGTAATTACACACTGAGCATCTCGATAGGAAGTCTCCAGTTCTCTGTTGAAGCAAAGTGTGCAAACAGTTGCAGCTACTGTTGCAATTGCCTTTTTGCAAAGGCTCTCTCAAAATGTTTTTGCCTGTGCCCAAGGCTTAGACTTCCATGATTGAAACAGAGACTTCTGCAGTTGACAGAGGCTGAGCTGGGAGGATGAAACTGCGCAAAGGGTTGTTAAAGAAATCCAGTTAATTGCAAGCTAAGCCACTCAGTGTCCTTTCTCTTGCTGTTGCAGGACGGCTTCTGTCGCTTCTTCGGCAGACACGGCTCGGAGGCGGCCGAGCAGAGCAGCACCATCGGCAACGCCATCGTGGCAGCCGCGGCGGGCATTGGCATGGCAGGGCTGGCTTTTCTCTTGGTGCGGTAGGCCCACGAACGGATCGTGCCGCAGGAAAGTACTCTCAAAACTGACAATTTACCAGATTTCACTTTATTTTCGATAGAACAGACCCTCTAAGAAGATGTCTATATTTTTAAACTGGCTCAGAAAATTGCCTCACCAAACCGTAGCTATAAACTGCTTCGCTCGCTACCCAGTAACGGCACGAACAAATGTGTACGAGAGCACTATTTGTACATGTTCAAAACCTTTTGTCTCGAACCATCTTCTGGACTTTCTGTTTTGAAGGTGTAACCTAAATTTAGCATGGTTCATGTACTGTAACTTCTGAGTGCTTGTTGTTACGCTAGGAAAACCTTGTGGTGGGCCTGCTACTAAACCCTCTGTTCAAGACGTCTTTACGTGGAGGCAAGTCTTGGAACCCGTGTTCATTAATGCTGTAAAGTGGGTGAGCGTCGCTGTCATCTAATGTGGTTTATGGCTTCAAACGTGGTGCACAGCACTTGTACTCAAAAGGCATCTCATTTGTTGATTTAGAGCAATTGGTGCCTGTGATGCAAGAGGCATTAAGGCTTAATGTAACATAAGGCCGATTTCATTACACTACAGGAAGGTAAGTATTGATACAGGACAGTAATGGCTGCAGTACTGCTTCCTACTGAAAGGAGAAGAATTTAAATATTAAACCTTAATTGGTATATTGAAATCCAGTGGAGGCTGGAATTTCTCTGGATTTCCCTTACAAAGTGAGAATTTCCATATATCTTAATATATTTTTGAAGTATTTATCACTGTATAATACTTGTAGCCATGACATCTTTATTTTTGTTTAAAACTTAATGCTGGTTCTTGTCACTCTAGTGCGTATCAAGTGTTGTCTTGTTTGAGTAATATTTCACTCTGTTTTCAAAATGCTGTGTATTTCTTTCAATGCTTGTACAAATTGCCTTATGTTTCTGGTAGCTTTTTAATAATGTTCCAGGATTATTCACAACGTATACAATTTTATTATGTTGACTTAAAATGTGAATATATGTTAAGTATTTTTATTTTAAAAAACCTTTCTGATTATTAGCTCGGATGGGTGCTGGTGCTCAGACAGTGATTGTTTTGGTGGTTACCTGGATGCATCAGTTTGTATTCACTGTATTGCTGGTGCTGTGACCTGAGACGAGGACTTGAGCAGCACCAGAGCAGTTTGATACCAGCCTTCTATGCAGTCCTGCAGCCCAAACCAGAGCTCAGGGGAAAATCCCATCCAGAAGGTCCATCTTCACCGCCGTGACTGGAAACAACCTGGTGGTTTTGTAGCCAAAGCTTTCCAAAGTTTACTAACACAGCTGGGTGCAGTCAGGCTCCTCCGAGAGCTGCTCCTGCTTGTAGAGGGTGACAGAGCTCTTGTTTCTTCCCTGCCAAGACTTGCTGCTGCCTCTCTCTCACACATGCATGCTTTTTACTGAAACTGGAGTTTCTCATGTGTGTTATGATGGCAATGTGCAATGGGTTGGTGGAGTTCAGCCTTGGATTAGTCATACCGAGCAGCTGTAATCTTGGAGGGTGTTGGGCTTTACTCTTTTAAAAGGTGGTCTCATGCCCCTGGCTCCAAGCCGGGGGCTCTGGTGCCTGTTAAACGCTGCCAGTCCATTGTTCAGCCTCCCTCCCCAGCTGCCGTGGGCCCACGGCTCTGCCCCTTGAGAGGGTCCCCCTCGGTGGGAAGAGCACCCGCTGGGCAGCCAGCTTCCTCTGGGGAAAGCTCAGCCTGGCAGCCAGGTCAGCATCACCGGGGCTGGCAGTGGCCACCCTGCTTCTCCTGCTGGCCACTGGGCCCTGGGGCAGGCGTGCAGCAGCCACGGCCTGGTGCTGGACAGAGCAGCGTTGTGCTGGCCGGCCACAGGCGTGGGGAGAAGGACAAAAAGGGACATTCAGGGACGGTAAGTCCCGCGGAGGCAGGAAGGAGCTGGTGGTCCTCCCCCTCACGCTGCTGGCTCTGAATAAACGTCTGCTTGTTCTCCAACTTCCAGTTCTCTAAACTCCAGCTTGTCTCCTCTCAGCAGAAGGATTAAGAGTCCGTGGTGCAGGACTGTGCTCGGTTCCTCTCTCGAGTTCCTGCAGGGATGATGCCTGCGTGTGGCAGCTGAAAGCTCTGGGCATCTGCTTTCAGTCATCCAGGAGGCTGCAGTGCCCGAAACTTTGTCTGCAGTGGGAGTGAGCTGGTTGGTCCTGGGAAGTGAAAGTAGTTTTTAAAACTTGTGAGGTGTAGGGGTATATATGATGAAAAGCATGGGAAACAACAGGGCAAGAAATGCTCTAAACGGAGTTCAAAAGTCTCTAATGCCAAACAGAACAAAGATAAAATATCTGTATCTTGATTCTCAGTGTAATCTGATCTGGCAGGCCCCACAAAAACAATAGCAGAGAGGATATTATGCTGGCTTTTACAGTGTGCTCTGGAAAAGTGAAGAAAAAACCCAACAAACCCAGCCTGGAAATGTCCTTTAACAAAGTCACGTCAGCTTTTGGTGATGATCCTTTCCAAAGTGCAGCTTGAAGAGATCTGCCACTCTATTTCGGCCTGGGAGAAGCTGGGAGCAGGCTTTCTAAGAGCCAGGAAAGCTGCAAGGCTGAGGCAGTGCAGCTCTGCCTGGAGCCAGGCTGCTCTGGTCTCTGCTGGGAGCCTGTGCTCGGTGCCCTGAGAGCAGGGGGCACAGCCCAGGCTGCTGGACCCTGGCTCAAGGGGTACCAGCCTGTCCTAGCCAGAGCCATGCTCCCCAGGCTGCTCTCTGCTGATGTGGGAACGTAGGACTGAAGAGCAGGACTTAAATCCCTGAAGCCCCATTGATTTCAGGGCAGTTCAGACTAACTCACATTTGCATGACTTGTGATTTTTTAAAAAATGTTTATTTCGGTTTCAGCCTGACAGTTTGTCTCAATGAAGTAATGTATTTTTCAATTGAAAACTGCTGCTCATCTGCTTTTCTGCCTCAGAAAAGGGAAGCAAGATGCTGGTGTTCCTTCCTTCAAATGCAGAGGGGGAGTAGGTGGTGTTTCAGTAGGAGGCTGTCTGATCCTCAGGGCAGCCTTTGGCTCTCCAGCACGGCTGTGCTTGCCGGGCTCGTGGTGGATGCAGCAGGCTCATCCCGCCGAGATGAGCACATGGCAATTGCTGCGGGTCCTGCTGGGCACTGGGTTGCAGAATCCTGGGTTGCTCCAAGGCAGCAAGTGCTGGCAGGGTCTCGCATTTGAGGGGAGAGGAGAGGAGTGAAGGTCTGGCTGGGCTCTCACACCAGAGCTGTTGGAGTGTTCTGCTGTGCTCTGTGCAGACCTTTGCAGGCTGGGGCACAGGCAGGGCGCGGTCCCCGTGGTGCTCACCTGGTCTCCCTGGAGCTGCCAGGCTCATCTGCACCTGCCCCCAGCCAAGCCTGGGTAGGACAGGCATCCACTGTAACCAGGGCCAAGGTTGCAGTGCTGTTGCAGCAGCCCAGCTGCTCATTAAAGGAAAAAGCAATGTACTCATCAGGCTTCTTAAGAGCGCTGACCTGGCCAGTGGGTTTCTTTTTGACTTGGAAAAAATGAGGCACTGTTAGAGCTCCGAAAACGTGAGCGGCAGGATGGTGTTACATGGCACTTGGTGAGCTGCTTTGCTGTGGTATGCAAAAAATCTGGGCTGGCACGTCTCGCTGGAGGAATTGGTGCTGTGTCCTTCTCTGCCCATGCATACTGACCTGCAGGGTGGTACCAAGCCTGGGTAGGACAGGAGAGCCTTGTTACAAATGACTTAGCAATTGGACAGCCAAAAAACCCCCCAGAGAATCACTGGAAAGAAAAAAGGTCAAGTGCATAGCGTTTATTCACATAATTTCACTTCTTGTGCTCATTCTGTTGAGATAATGAAAACAAACTTCTGGGTTTCACTTCTGTTTCTCCGGCTGCTTTCCGTACCAGACTCGAGCTGGCTTGTCCTTGCCAGGACAAAATGCTGTGTGGGGAGAGCAGGAACAGCTGGGAAATTACTTGCTTTCAGGTTTAAAAAGTGTCAGTGTAATTACTTCTTAAATGCTGCCATTATTAGGTAAGCTTTTAAATGTTATCTTCAAACTGTTAACAATTATCCTGTCACTAACTGAAGTTTTTAAATGAGAACAGAGTTAAAAATAAAAACATAAAATCCTGATTTACTCGAAGTCAAATGCAGAAGTCTAAAAATCAACTCTGTGCTGAACTAACGAGATCATTTTGTTGGATTGTTTCTCTGCTTGGGCTTGGTCTATTTGTTTAATTCAAATGAGAAGTGGCAGAGAGGACCTGGCTTTCCTTGTCAGAGGAGTCTCTTTTCAAACAGGCTGTGTGTTCCTGCCCAGCCTGTGGTAAGTTTCTGGCACGGGAACTGATACTTGCCCACTGGCAATCTCTCGGTTTCTGGATGTTCACCCAAGCTGATGTACGTTGCACATTTCTTTCAGTTAAGAATTAAACCTACTAAAATGAGTGCTTTAATTCAGCTGGGGCCATGGGGATGAGTGAATCTGTGGTGGTCTGTAGTCAGAGGCTGCAGTGCCGGGCACTGGAAAAGCCTGTGTGCAGAGAGCCACTGTAGGCACTGCAGAAGGTTTGTGCTGTCTGGATTTAATCCCTTTAATGATTTTGACCTGTGACTACAGTTCACTTGAGGGAGTTGCTGTGTTTGACCCAACCTGCTCTTTTGTTTGTCTGAACAGCTCAGCACATGGTGAGTAACAGCAGGAACCCCACACCCTGCTTACAGCATCTGGGACTTTTTCTCGTTATCAAATGTGGCTCGTACCCTTGAGAGGGTGCGTGGGGCAGGGTGGCCTGGTTCAGTGTAAGCACGGGGGGATGTCTGTGCTCCGTCGCACCTCGGGGGGCTGGACACGGCAGCTGGAGCTCTGCTGTGGGCAGCCTGCTCTGCAGCCTGGCACCAAAGCCAGGAGTTCTTGCTGGCACTTTTAATTTGCAATGCATAATAGTAAAAGGGCAAAACCACTTGGCTTCATCAAAGGCAGGGGAGAGAGCACTGTTTGTAGTGAGCTAGCTAATGGCTGGTTGGCTTCTTCCTTGTAGCTATTATTGTCTTTAGGAGAATCCCAGGCTGTTGTAATTAATTTTGCAATGTAATTATGAGGCTTTATGATGAGCTCATTGTGAACACCTAAACTAGAGGCACTCCTCCTGGTGAGGAGTGGGTGCAGGACAGGCAGTGTTAACCCCTCTCTCTCTGGGAGCTGCCCACAAAAGCTCTGATGCCCAGGCACACGGGCTGCACCCTCCTGCACCTCTGGCTGGACATGGCTGCTTTGTGCCCGCGCCAGCCTGGGCCTTCCCCCTCTCCTCGGACAGGGGATGCGTTCCCAGGGGTTCCAGCAGCCTCCTGCTGCCAGCACGGCCCTGCTGGGCTGCACCAGTGCTGGGCTGCACCAGTGCTGGCCTGCCCCTGGCAGCGCGGGCACGGCGGCCTCTGGGTGCCAGGGGCAGGCCCGGGAAGGAGCGGCCGGGCGGGCTGTGCCGGGTGGGTGGTGGTTGGATGGCTGTCTAATGATTGTGATGCATGAGAGAGAACAAATTCCGCCAGCCGTGTGTAAAATAACCTTGTAAAATGGTGCTGGCGTGATCAGTGGCAGCTGGGAGCTGATGGTGCTTGACAGGCAAGGCAAACGCTTGTTTCCTGGAATCCAGCAGAGATTTAACTGTGGAACCTAATTATACTGGGAGGCTACGAGTGATGAGGTTCCCTGAGCATTTCCTACCCCAGCTGGATGGGTGGCGTTTCCAGGCAGGTGCCAGTGCTGCCGAGGAGGGGTGGGATTTCTGCCCGGGCTGTGCTGGCTCCTCACACAGCCCCGTGCCAAGTGGCACCTCTGGGCTGTGACAGTGTCCCTGTGACAGGGGTGTGGGGCTGTGGCACAGCCACTGCCTGTGGTGGAAGCCTTGACCTTCAGCCAGACAGTCAGTAAGTGGTTTCCATCCCAAAACTCCACAGAAATCCCTGAGCTTTCTGGCTCTGAGTAGTCTGTAAAATGTGCAAGGTTTGAATATTTTCTCCTGTTTTTTTCTTTTTTTTCCCCCCCAAAAGCCTACGTGCCCTGAAGGACACAGACCTGCAGTGCCTGACTGGCAGCCCCAGCCTGGGCACCCCTCCTGCCGGGGCTGCTGCTCAGCACGGGTCACTCATGGCTGTGGCAGGAAGAACCCACCATTCTTAAGTGTTCTCACTGCCAGTCCTGTAGGCAGCTCTCTGCCATAGCAGCATCACCCTTCTCCTCATCCAGAAAAAGGCAAAACAATTAATTACTCATAAACTCACTTGAAAAAGGCACAAAACAGCACAAATCTTGCCTGTGTCTGTTTTTAAAGAAAAGAAAACCCCTCTTGAGGTCTTGTGTATTCGCCTTGGTGATGTTCAGAGCCGAACACCTGCCACTCTGAAACCCTTCCAGGTTTCCTGGTCGCTTTTTCCAAGCGAAAGCCTGCTCCATGAGAGGAAAAGGTTAAGCGTGGGAGTGAGCAGGGCAAAAGATTATGTGAAACAGAAATCCCGGCGCTGTTTGTTCTGCCATCTGCTCCGAGCTCCATCCAGGCTGTGGGTGGTTTCCAGAGCGCCCCGGCTCCCCTTCCTGCACGGCTGGCAAGGGGCTGTGAAGTGCCTGGGCCGGGCAGAGCCACATCCCCGTGCTCCCGGGGGGCTGTGGGCAGCACCGGGGCCGCGCCGGAGCTGCCACCGAGAGCCCACTCCAGCGGCAATCCAGAAGAGCCTGGACTTCAGTGCCCTTGGCACAAACTGAGCGAGTGCCAGGGTGTCAGGGCTGGCACAGCTGTGCCAGCCCTGCAGGGAGCAGCGGGGCAGGACAGGCACAGCTTCCTGGGACTGCTCGCGGCTCCATCGAGGCAGCAAGGCACCAGTGGTGCAGGATGCTCCCCCGGTGAGCAGGGCCACTCTGGAGGTGCTGCCACCATCCCCACGGAGCAGCAGCAGCTCTGTGCCACACGCTATCCTGCCAGCTGTGGCATGTGCTGAGGTGTGGGAGGATGGAGGAGGCGTCTGTCCCTGCTTCAGGGACAGCTGGTGAAAGAAAGGAGAAATCATCTTGCCTCTTACCCCTAGAGCCCCTTTCTGCTCTTCCTCCTCCCCCCAACCCCCTTTTCCTGCTCTCCCCAGCCTGGCTGTGCCTGGGGCTGGGGTTGTGCATTCCCTGTTCCACATCCCCCTCTGCCCCCTGCCCACCCTCCCCACACTGTGCTCACTTGGGAATGTGACCTTGCTCTCTAGATTATTTACAGACAAAATATTGCTGCAAGCCTGGGGAAGGGTTTTCTGTGTTGTTTTTGCTTTTTTTCTAAAGTGACTGGATTCCACAAAAACTGAATTATTCCAAGGGCGTGGGGGCCTGGTGGGAACGCTTTGCTCTGTTTGGGAACAGGCTGCCTGCAGCCATCTTCCCTGGCCAGCACAGGGATGCTAGAGGCTCTTAGTTTCCCCAGCTATACGGAACAATCTGTCTCTGCTTTTCTTGGAAAAACCCACCCCTTGCTCGGGGAAGGCTGCCAGGACGGGCCACGAGCACTGGCAGGGCTGTGGCACACGTGTAAGCAGGACCTGGGACGCTTCCCAAGGTGTGTGTGAGCAGGCACAGAGAGCTGGCTGCGGGTTAGCGCAGGTTCGGGAGGGCTTTGGGTGCCTCCCCTCCCCACAGGTCTCCACTTCCCCTCACTCGGGAGCTCCTGGGTCTCCTGCTGCGCTTGCAACACAGCCTTGGTTTGCCGAGGACCTCAGACAGCGCTGTCACATCCGATCGGAAGCTGTGGTGGGCTGATTTCTCCTTTTTTTTGCTTTTACTGGCAGGACCGGCAGCTGCCCTTTTCCCACTGCTGACAGTTCTTCTGTCTGGCTGAACTTCTGAAAGCCTGACGGTGGTGGTTTCCCACTGAGCAGAGCCTCGTGCCTCTGACCTTGCGCGGCTGCGGCTGCGGCCCCTCGCGTGGCTGCGGGGGCAGAGCTGGGCACTGCACACACGGATGAGTTGGGGGTTCCAGCTGTTGGGTTCCAGCTGTTGGGCTGTTTGGGATGGGGCAGCCGTGGGGCCCCTGGCTGGTTTCCTTACAGGGTCAGCACAAGCCTTCAGGTGCCCTCAGCCTAGGAGTTGTCCCAAGTAAGGCTGTGTGCTCAGCTTTCGTTTCGGACCAAGCACTGTCCACTGAGCTAAACTTGATCACAGGCAGTGAGTGCCTGTTCTGCTGTGGGAAGAGCTCTTATGCCAAATGCCTTGGTCTGGCCCGGCATGCAGCGTGGCTTGATCTCTCTGGAGAATGAGCCGGGGCTGCTGAAGGTCTGGCAGGAGCACACTCCCCTCCCCGTGAAACCGGGGCTGCTGCCGGGAACTTGCTCAGCAAGCGCGGCCACAGGGCTTGACCACGAAGCAGGCGCTCAGAGCCGTTCCCTGCCTGCTGCGGGGTGGTGCCAGTCCTCTGGAGTGACTCCAGCTTTCCCAGCTTTTGGAGGCGATGGTCTCATCCAGGCCCTCGCAGAAGTGCTGGGTGCAGGAAGGACGCTGAGGGGATGGAGATGGTGCCCCTCTCAGGCAGGACCTTGCTCAACCAAGTGTGTTCATCTGTTGGTGGTTTGGAAGCCCAGTTTGCAGCAGACTCTCTCATCTGGCTGATGGAGTGATGGTTTAGGGACTACTGAGCTCTGGAGTACTCTGGGCAAGTCATAAATATCATACTGCTTATAAACAAGGGCAAAAATAAACAGATTTTGTTCAACAGAATTTTGAAGTTTCCTTTGTTGATAAGCCATAGCGAAGGCTGGGACAGGAAGACAAGTGGTTTATTATTTTAGTCAAATCCTTGACTTGGCTGCAGTCAGCACATTCAGCAGTGGGGTAGAAACTCACCAGGTGAGAGGCAAAAGTACCTGCTGAGACGAAGTGCAGAGGCAGCAGATAAAGGGCACCGCGGGGCTGTGCCTGCAGGGACTGCTCCTTATCAGCACACCTGCTGACTGCATTGCGAAAGCAGCCCCTTGCCACCTGCGCCTTTGGGTAGCTGGGGATTTTTCTGACGGAGCTGTAGGTTCCAGGGGTGCTGCTGCTGTCCTTTGTTACCACCTGGGGAAGCAGGAGGGAAGGGAGCACTGGGTCTCTCTCGGTGCACCCACGTACGGATGAGGCTGCTCCTCACTGACGAGGCTGATGGCACTTTGCTTCCAGCCCAGAATTAATGGCTCATCGTGCCTGAAGAACCAAGAGTGACCAGCCCCATGCCACGCAGGGGTGCAGAGCAGCCCCAGCAGGTTCCACCTGAGGAAGGGGTCTAGTGAGGCTGAGTAGCTCTCCATAGTGTCATGCTAGCTGCGTCCCCATTCCTTCAGGGTAAGCCTGGGGCTTTCATGGGTGCTCGTGCCTCCTTAAATAGGAAATTGGGCATCCTGAGCTCAGCATCTTCTCCATCTGGGTGTCCCAAACAGTTAACAATCCCAGCTGTAGTGGATGGGGTGGTGGGGAGATTAATTGCCTCCTGCAAGGTACATAAGGTCTCGCCCTTCTGCAGAAACACAAGGCTTGTTCGACCAGGTAAATAGCTGGTTTAAAATCCCCTCTCGCAGCAGCTGACCCTACACGTGTTTATCCAAGTGACTGGAGCCGTGCCAGCCTCTCTGGTAAGTGACCTTTCCCGAATTTTTCTTTTCAAGTTGACATTTAAGAAGGGGGGGAGAGAGTCACAGCAACAAACGGTGTTTTAACAGTGATAAAGCTTCACCCGTCAACAAAGCCAGGAAAGCCACTCTGGAGCCTGTGCTGGCGGCTCTGCCATCCCTGCCCGAGGCTGTATGGACAGTGCTGGCTCGTGTTTCCTGACCTGCTTGGGTCCGCATGAACCAGCATCTGCAATATCCCTGGGCTGCTCCTGCTGCCTGGGCTGGGCTGGATGGTTCTGCAGCTCCTGGGTGCAATTAAGTCTAAAGCAGCTGCTGGCAGCTGGAAGCACTCAAAGTATTAGTTCATTACTGCAATTTAAATGAGGAAGAGTCTTAAATCCCTGAGAAGAATCTGGGTTTGGCAGGCAGTAGAGTGCTCAGCTTATTGGGAAAACGCCTTGGATAATTTTGGTAGGTGTTCTACTGTGTGTTCAGGGAAGTAGAATTTCCCCCTAGTTTTCATGTTCCTCGGTTCTCAGCTTCAGCGCTGCCGTGACTCACCCCTGGCTCCTGGCACTGCTCTCATGCAGAGGGTATGTAAGCTCTGAAGCTTTGGAGGAGTTTCACCTCTTAGCCCAGGTGCCCAGTACGTGAGCTCCTCTTCCAGGCTGGAAGTCCCAAGGGCTTCACAGAAGGCTGCTCAGCACATTTGGGTTCCCAAATCCCACTCTCCCCACATCCTGGCTGATGCCATACCTCCGGCGTGCCACCTGCCAGCCACTCCCATCTCTGCTGGGCTCTGCAGGATCTCTTGGGTGTCCCTGCCTTCTCCATCTGCAAAGCACCCACGGCCCTCCTGGCCCGCCCCTGCAGCCCTCTCCCAGACTTTTGGCTCAGTTGCAGATGGTGAGAAGGACCGAGGGCAGCAGCCAGTGTTGGTGTCTCCCTGCAATCCTCCCTTCCAGCTTCCCTCCACTGGGTGCTGCTGGGACTGGGCCAGTCTGGGGCCATGCCTGCACGGTCCTGCCTTGGAGGAGAGACTGAAACAAGGACTTCCCAGCTGGTTGTGTTTCCTGGAGCATGAGGGGCAGGAGATTCCTGAAGCAGTGGCAGCAGGGTTCCCCCAGACCTGGGTGCTTTCCTGGCAGTTCTTGCAGATGTCCTGATGGCAGTGGCTGTGAAAAGGCAGGAGGCGAGGAAGGAACAGGGGCAGCCTTGCAGTGGGACAGGGACATGCTGCCGGCTCAGGGTGACGCTGGGCAGCCCCATGCTGGAGCCCTGTGGGCTGACAGCAACCTCTGCCTTCAGAAAGCCACTGTTTTGTGACGAGTCTCAGTTGAGAAACACCTAAGTGCCTCTGCCGAGAGAGGCCTGATAGATAACACTCGGCTTTGTCACTGTGCCGGTTCTTGGATTTAATCTGTCTGTGCAAGAGGAAAAAACAGTAACAGAAACGCCCAGATAAGTGCAACAGCAAAGATGCTTTTAGCGAACTGATAGGCAAGCCCTGCCCTTGCTGACCATGTCCCCGTGCAGACCCAGTTCCGCAGGCAGGGCACCACAGCCCCCAGACTGCAGACCCCACAGCTGGCACAGTGCCCTGTTGGGAGTGTCCCTCTGCCACGGCTCTACCCGCTCCGTGCTGGCCCAGGAGGGCTCCAGCCCCGAGCATTAACACGAGGCAGATGAGCTGCTTTGCTGGGCTGTTGCTGAGTGATGCTGGTGTGAGGCTCTGTGGCTGCTTGGCAGTGACGGTGACTTTGGGACCTCATGCACTGGGTTATCTTTGATCTGCCGTGGCAATGGTGCCTCATTTTGCTTCTGCTCGCAGCCAGCCCTGGTGCTGGCTCGCTGCAGGGTCGGTACGTGAGCCCTGGAGCGGGACAGCCTGTATCCGGAGCCTTCCTTCCTCTGTGATAACGTCAGTGCTGGAAGCAGGCAGCTATTTTGGTCCCAGGAATGCCAGCGGATGATTTCACTTTTGTTTCGTACCCGATAACCTTTCCCATCACAATGAGAGACGACGTCCGTGCTCCCTGCGCTTCCGTGTGCGAGGGGAAAGCCATTCAAGCGCCTCTGCAGGGGAAAAGAAAGAGCCAGGTTAAAAATAGCTTCTGATTGTCCATGGAGCCTGGGCAAAGGAAGGGCAAAAGCCTTTCCTTGCTCCACTGTCCGGTCCCATGCATTGGGAGCAGCTTTTCGGGCTGAGCCGGGGCACGAGGACAGCGACCGTGGGAATATCTGGTGTGCTGGCCCTTGGTGTCAGCCTCGTGGGGAGGAGAAGGTGTTTCTCCATGCACAGTCGTCCTGATGTGGGGCTCCAGGAGAGCTACAGCCTCCCCCTTTGCTCGTCACCTGCCTGTCCCTACCCTTCCTGCCCTTCTCCTAGTCCTTTCCCTGCTGGGTTTTGTGGCTGGATGCTCAGTCAGAAGCTTGGCGAGACAAACCCACCCCGGGCCCCAGGGGTCAAACCCAAATTGCAAAAGCTCAGCTCCAATTCTTATTTTCTGTGGGGAAGGAATTGGTGAAAGTAACTTGTTTTTTAAAGCTTTCAGCCTTTGACTTCCCACGAGCTGCTGACCCACCATGTGACGGGGCCGTGGTGGGGCTGAGCTGCGGCACCAGCACTGATCACCCCGGTGCCCGTGCGGGGAAGGGCCCCCGGCTCCCCCGGCTCCCCCGGCTCCCGTGTGTGCCGGGGCACAGGCAGCGCCCCGCTCCAGCCTCTGGCAGTGGGCAAACCCCGCTGTGCTGTCAGAGGGGCGGCAGCCAGCTCATGGACCACAGACCCCATCCCTTACCCAGAGATGCTTCCCTGCTCCCACAGAGCAGCTGCTTCCCGATGCCCACCCAGCCTTCCCAGCACATCACAGCCCGTTCTGCCTGTCAGACCTGGGCTCCGGTTTGACCAGTCCTTTTGCCCAGTGGGAGGTTTTTGCTAAGTCCCCCAGCACGACTTACAAGGTGGCTCCAAACTGCTCCTGCTCCTCCTGAGCTGGAGCCTGTTTACAAAACAGTGGCTGAAGGCTGCTGTTTATCCTTACATACATATTGCATTCAGAGTTGCTAAATAGGCAAAGCCAAAATGAAAGTCATCTGGGTTTTCTTTAATTGGAATAAAATCCTGATGAATCATGAGGTTCTGTACCTCAAGGATGCACCAGGAATTGACTTTGGCTGCAGACAGCAAGGTACAGCAGTCAGCAGAGCCGGCTCGCTGCCTTGACATCTGCTGGAAAGACTTGTTTTTCCCTCCCGAGTCACATGCTAGCTTGTGATCTGATCATGAGATACAAAGGATAACCTTCCAATATTTACTCTTCTCATCTGCAATTTCAAAAGGCAGAGGAAAAGAGCAAAAGGCAGCATAAGGGAGGAAAACACAAGCCCCTTTCCTCATTTGGTCGGTGTTGCTGTAGGTGCTGTGTTTGTTCTGGGACAGGGCAGGAGCCTGGCTGCAGCACCACTTGCTGTGCTTGTGCCTCCGGTGGGACAGGAGCGTGTCAGGGTGGGCAGAGCAACCCTTGCTCGTGTGTTCAGCCACGCGGGCATCCTCCCCTCCAGTGGCAGCACACCCGTGTGCCAGCAGAGCTGGGCAGGGGCTGCCTGTGCCAGGGTGAGCTGCACTGGCACACGTAGAGGAAGCTTGTCCTCCCCCATGGCCCCGTGCCATCCTTCAGCATTCAACTTGCACGTTTTATTATGAATGTCAAAGTGACATTTTTTATAACAATATCCTAATGTAGTCAGCCAGGCAGGTGGAGTTACTTGGACGTGCTCTAGTCCAAAGGTTCATAGCAAGCCCAGCTGCAAGACTAAACCAGAATCACCCTTGAATAAAATCCCCTATGTAATCTTCGGGGAATTTTTGCTAGGGCAGCTTGGGCATGTTTACTTCTGTGAGCTGATGCCTATCAAGCACCAAAAACCCCCAGAAACCCATCAGGGTGCCACAGGGGCTGTTGGGACACGAGCGTTCAGGCTGCTGGAGGCTCTGAGAGAGGCAGGGAGAGCAGCACAAAGCAGCGGGGCAGGGCTGTTTGCTTGCTGAGCCCGAGAGGTGTGTGTGTCACCGAGCACCGAACCTGCCACGGGCCGCGTGTGTGCAGCAAACCGGGACTGCTGCACAGCGGGAAATCTGCCACGGGCCGCGTGTGTGCAGCAAACCCGGACTGCTGCACAGCGGGAAATCTGCCACGGGCCGCGTGTGTGCAGCAAACCCGGACTGCTGTGCAGCGGGAAATCTGCCACGGGCTGCGTGTGTGCTGCAAACCCGGACTGCTGCGCAGCGGGAAATCTGCCACGGGCTCTGTGTGTGCAGCAAACCCGGACTGCTGCGCAGCGGGCAATCTGCCACGGGCCGCGTGTGTGCAGCAAACCCGGANGAAATCTGCCACGGGCCGTGTGTGTGCAGCAAACCCGGACTGCTGTGCAGCGGGATCGCCCTGGAGTGGCAGCCGGCAGCAGCGCTCTGTGTCCTCCCCGCGCTGGGGAAGGGAGATGCTCCCGGCAAAGCCAAAGGGGCTGTGCCGGTGGGTGACACGCAGTGTGTCAGCCTGACACAGAGTGAGGACCACCAGCACAGCTGCCCTGCAAAGCAGCCGCTGCTTGGAGGGGCAAGAAGGGGTGGATATCGCTGGGGAGAAGCGGCCAGCGCAGGCTGAGTGATGAGAGCAGCAGCCGGCCGCAGGCTGGCCGCAGCTCTCCCGGCGCGATGGGGCTGAGTGCCGCCGTGTTTCCAGTGAAAACACCCGCTGGTGCCGGGTGGGGACGGAGGGAGGGAGGGGCACGGTGAGAGGGTGCCTCACCCAACAGGGAGGGCACGAAGGGAAGCTGCCTGCTGGGTGCCCTGGATGTGGTTTGACTGTGCCGGGCAGGTAGATCCCAATGCCATAGGGAGCAGGGCTGAACGGTGGATGGAACCCAGCCTGCCAGGCCCAGCTGGCCCCTGTGCCTCTGCCGGGACCACGGCATTCATGGGAGGCTTTGGATAGCTGGGACCTGGTGTGGTCCCTGCACGCAAAGCTGGGGAAATGTGAACGGGAGGTGATTTTAAATTAAAACCCAAACAATCTGTGATTAAGGGCTGTCTCCAGTAGGCATGGTTATTTCTGATTTTAGGCTTTGGGAAGTCTTGAAACCGTTTAGGTCCAAGTTGCGTGTCTCCTGACATTATTACAGGAGCTTCACATTGCAGTGTCCTAACCCACCTTCCCATGTCTGCACTTAGCTCAAAGACCCTTCTTTTTCTTTCTGAAAAGTAAACCACTTTCTTTCCTTGGGCAAATATTTCTGTGGCCTCTGCTGCAGCATTATCCAGAGCCCGTTAGGAGGGCTGTGACGGGCTGATGAGGGGTTTGGTGTGGACTCATCAGCGGGCCATGTGGGACAGGAGCATATCTGCCTCTGGCACATGGCATTTGGAAGGGGTTTGGGTTTTGTGGACCCGGCTGACCTGTCACTGTGCCCCAGAGGCATCTCTGAGCACTGTGGTTTCCTGGTTCGCTGGCCTTTTGCCTGCCTCTGTGGAAATTGGAGCAGGCCTGACCCAGAAAGCTGGATGCAGAAGTGATCAATAGTGAGGGTAATTGGCCAGCAGCACTGCCTGGCTCTTGGTGCCTTAGTCCCAAAAGAAATAAATGCATTCAGAAAACAGGTAGGTGGTCTGGCTCCTGCCTTATCAGCTGGAGGGGGCTTCCGCCTGTGGTCCAAGGGTTGTGGCAGGCTGAGTTTACCATGCCCCATCCCTGGTGGGTGACTTTGGTCCTTCTGGCCCCCCGTCCCAGTGACAGCGGTTCTCCAGCAGGTTTTGCTGTGTGAGGTGTTTGTTCTGCAGAGCGTTGAAGGCTCGGGTGAAGGGTGGCAGCTGGGCAGCTGCCATGGGAGGGGGGCAGAGCAGTTCTGGGTGTGATCCCACCAGAGTGAGTGCCTGGGGAAGGAGGTGCATCTGCTCAGCCCCGAGTGCAGTGTGGACTTGCTTCTGGACGAGAAAGCAGTCCCTGTTCTGAAGGAAATAAATCCTGAAGAACATCCTTTTGGAGCAGTCCCCTCCTGCCTGCTGTGTCCCTGGAGGACAACAAGGGCTTTGTAGCTGCTCGGGGCTCTCGGGAACCAAAACAACCGTGGTATGAGCTCAGCGGCTGTAAATCAGCGGCCTCCACCGGCTCTAGGGCTGCGTAAATTTAGTGCCGATTGCTTTGATCTCAAACGCTTTTATTTCATACCCTCCACAGAGATAGACACAAGGTCACACTAATGGCTGATACATGAAAAACTTATGTGGCCTTTATTGATTTTGGAGTGATTAATGAGTGAAAGGGAAGGACAGTGATTCATGCACATGAACAGTGCCGGGGAATGAGCAACACTGACCAGGGTGGCCTTTTAATTCCATAATGGAGCCTGTGTCCAGCGGCTTGGGGGTACCAGCATCGCCCTCACAGACGTCTTTGCACGAGGCAAACGCCTGTTTGTACGCAGGGAGCTCTCGTGCCTCAGTTCTGTTTGCCTTGCTTTTCACTGTCCCTTTTGAAAGGGGATCAGAAATAGCCAAACCTGAACTCCCACTGTAGCCTTGTTGACAAAGCCTCTTGAAGCTTTCCTGCTGCTGTCCCAGGTGGCCTGTGAGGAGAAGGAGAGGCCCTGGAGAGGTAAAGCACAGTGCCTTGCCCAGCCTCACGTCAGGCAGCAGAGTACCCCCAGGAGGGGTCCCCAGCTTTGGCCCTCTGGTTACCAGTGGGAGCTCACTGAAGGAGCTTCAAAGCTGGCTGCTGTGATTAGCCTTGCAGACAATGGTTCTCCAGTTGCTTTTCCAGTCCCTCAAGTATGTGCAGCTTCCCGGAGGCTGCTGAGCTGTGGCAGAGTGGACACCCTCCTTGTGCAGCCTGTGGATGGGGTCCACAGCCCCCAGGTTGCTCTGTGCCACACATTCTGCTGGAAACTGATGCAAGGGGAAGTCATCCTAATTTAGAGGAGGACATCAGGCCCAGCTTGAAGGATCTGGGCAGTGGTTATGCAACTTTCCTATTTGGTATTTGAAGAAACTTCCCCCTCCTGGTTGTCCCAGCTTTGTGACCATGACTTATTGCTACCAGAGCTTGTTCTGCTGGGCTCACTGCTTTCACATGGGCTGTCTTGCTGAGTGGGTCAGAGACCTGCTGCACCTCTTAGGGCCTGAGGACTTGCCACGGTTAGGGATCCATTAGTTGCTGGCACTGCTGCTTGTTTTTTTCTCTTGCTGTTTCCTGATGTCTGTTCCTGTGTACACTGAACTGTGCCCATGTCTTCCAGCTCCCCAGCCTGGCCCCCAGAGCTCTCCCCCAGCCCCCCGTGCTGCAGCAGAGTGAGGTCCCAGAGTGGTGGGGCACAGGGCCCTAAGGAAAGCGTTCCCAGTGGCACAGGCAGGTGACAGTGCCCGCCCTGCGAGCGGCTGTGGTGCAGTGCCCACGCTCCTGCCTGTGCTTTGCCCACCGTCAGCACAGATGCAGACCTGCCCCACACGTCCCCATTCCTGTTCAGGAGTGGCCACAGGCTGTTGGCTTCTCCAAGGAAACTCGGGACAGGGGGTGTTGGACCCAGCGCCGTCCTGCTGACCACGGCACAGCGGGAGAGGGCAGGGAGGCACACAGAAAAACACTGCGTGCTCCCAAGTTAGCTACCAGGCCAGGTTGGTTTTCCTGTTTACTCCCTAAGTGGAAAATAGGAAGGGAGTGAAAAACCTCATCCCCTTGGCTATATAGAGGTCTTGTTGTGTGGGCACAGAAATTTTACCTTCTTTTCGTGTTTTGCCCTGGTGCCACCAGGTGTGTGGCGTGGGCTGTAGTGTCAGCAAAGCAAATAAAAGAGGATGCTGGGAATGGCAGCTCCTGTGCAGGAGATGGTTCCTCTTGGGCAGAGAACTCGACTCCTTCGGTGGTCTGCTGGTGAGCAGCTGTACTGGGGCTCTGCAAGGCATGGAGGGTCACAGAGGGCCAGGCAGGGCTTGTGCTGGTTGTGCTGGGGATGCACAGAGCCCCAGGTACACTGGCACTCCCAGCTGATGGCTGCTCATGTCTCAAAAATAGGGCAAAAGGTGAAGAAACCGCATTATCCCCATAGCATTTCGTGGGTAGGTTGCCATGAAAAGGTTGGCTGACAGGCTCAGCCAGCAGGAGCAAGAGGTCGGAGCAGATGAGACATTGCCACGCCAGGAAACTGTTCTGGGTTTACGGCGTCAGGATGTGTTATGGGGATCTTAAACCCTGTGATCCCAGAGATGTTGCTAAACCTTGTTTGCCTTGGATTGTTTGTCCAAAAAGATACCAAGAGATGAACTCTTTCTTCCCTATGTAATTGCCTGTAATCTTATCTGAAGCCTCTGAAGTGTCCTAGAGACTTCTCAAGGAGATAACATGGAGATAACTACCAAACAAAAAAGAAGTCCAAGAGCAGTTATTTCTGATGTCTGCTAGGGAACAGCACTGGTGTCTTGCCCAGCTTAGTCATCCTTATTTGCCACAAAGAGAAGGAAAGGATGCCCAGAGCTGTCCAAGCCTTGCTTAGGCAGTGATTGACTTTTCTTGACTCCTTGCTCCTCTGGGATAGCTGAAGCTGTTGTGAGGAGTGAAGTCTCAAAGCTATTTTAGCTAATTACTACACAAAATTACTGCATGAGAGCTGCAGCCCACGGCTCAGGTGTCCAGCTGCCTAGGCCAGTGGGGCTTGAGTGTCTTGCCAAAGGCTGGTTTTGGTGCTGTGCCTGTGGATCCCCTTTAGGCAAGGGGCTTGCTCACAGAGCTGGTGGTTTCAAGGTACCTTTTACTTCACATGGTTTGTGGCTTCTCGCCTGTGAGAGGAGCCTCTAATCATCTCACCGTAGACTGAGAAATGTATGTGCAATTGTAAAAAGGATCTTCCAAACATAACATTTCCTTTAGAATTCAGTTCAGCGTCTGTGTGTCTGACTAGTCTTGCCAGAACCTTTACTGCCTGTCCAGTGTGCCCAGTTCTGGAGTCAGGACCTGGATTCTGTGTTTGTTAGGGTTGTTTTATCCAGCTCATTGGTTAAAAATGTGACATTTCAAAGAGACAAGAAAAAATTGTCTGACAAAGTGTCTCCCTGATGCTGGTTGATGGCTTAGGTTTGGTTTTCAGAGCTATGAGCTGGCCAGGTTTTGCCACTGTTTTTATGTGCTATGTGACCTTTTGTGTCATTCTGGTTCTCAGTCAAAATGCAATACCAAGTAAGAGCTGTACCAAACGTGAGCATCCTGTGTCAGCACCAGAGCAAGTTACTGAGACCAGATCTGTTTTCTGCAAAGCTTTCTTGATTAGCAAAATAAACCGTGTAAGGGACGACAGCTAAATTAATCAAGCCACGCCTCGGCTCTGGGTCATGGTGACTTGCCTCTGGCATTGTCCTGTTTACTCCTTCAAAATACTGGCACCTGCGTTTTCTTTTGGATGAGTCCCTCAGCAGCTGGAGCTAGGGCAGGACACATGTCCACTCTCCATGCCATTGTGGTGTCCTCAGTCCAGGTGCAACGTGTAATTTGGAAGTTCATAAAAGGGGAGGTGAAGGGGAAGTTCATAAAAGGGGAGGTACTTCTATGTCGGGTTCTCCCAGGCAAAGCAAACGGGTGGGGCAGGTGGGGACTTCACTGCCCCGCTGCAGTGTTTCGTTAATACAAACCGGTTCACAGTCAGTAATTCCGCTGTCAAAGCAAATTGATTTTTTCTACTGTTTTGCTCACCCACTGCAAGGCTTTGGGCACTGCTAGCGGGGCTTGTCCCCGGCTCGTGTGTGTGTCCTTTGCTTCCCAGCACTCAGCCCCACAGGGGTCTGGGGTCCCTCGCTGGCCCGGCCGAGGGGCCGGGGCACTCACGGTACAGGTCAGCCCACGGCAGCACTGCTGAACCCCAGGAGCAGGTCCCAGGGGAAGCCCGGCAGCCAAGGGGGTGGCCAAGGGCTGGTGAGGGTGGCCAAGGGCTGGTGAGGGTGGCAGGGCTCACCCTGTGCCCGCGGAGCACAGGGACAGGCGTGGGGCACTCACAGCCCTCGGCCTCAGTGCCAAACCTCGCATCGCACGGTCTGTGTGCAGAGGCCGCCCCAGTTCGCCCGGGGGTTACCACACATTTTTGTCATGCTTGCAAAATGCTGTTACCACAAATTGCAAAAACCAACCTCATCCTCATCTGATCAGAGCGAAACCAGCCCAGCTCTGCACGGCGTCTCCAGCGTGTCCGGTCCCCTGCGTGCTGCTGCAGGCACACAGCCACTGCTCAGGCACGCTTTCATCTGCTGCTTTCGGGTTGGTTTTCGCTGTAGACTCGGTGAAACGCCTGTGAAAATGGCTGGTGACCACTGCAGCCGGGGTGCTCACTGCCACAGCTGCCGGCCACGGCACTGCCTTTAGCGCAGGGCTGGTGCGGCCGCTCCGTGCCCGGGTGGCCGCAGTACAGCCCGGGGTGTCGGGCAGTCCCTGCCGGGCTCCTCCTGAGCAGAGCGCCGGGGCTGCCGGCGGCGCCCTGCGGACAGCGGCACGGCTGGGCTGGCGGAGGCGCCCACCCCGGGCTCCTCGTTCCCTGTCCCACCGGGGGTGACGCTGTCCCACTCTGTCCCTGCTGCCAGCACCGGGCTCCTCCTGACCGCTCCCTCTGACCTAGCCCTTGTCTCTGCAGTGGGGCAGCCGTGTGGGTGAATGGGTGGGTGCAGCCCGCAGGCGGTCTGGGAGACACTGGGCACTCCCAGGAGCAGACCTGCTGGTAAAAGTAATATGTTTAACAATGACTACAAGCCCTGGGGGCTCTTTAACCTGTGTGGAGGACAGCTTACCAGCACCAGTCCTCACGACCGACTCTCTGCCTGTAGCTGGGCTGTGGCGTGGCTGGGTGCGCATGCAAAGTGTTGGGGGGCACTCCCAGTGTCTTTCACTAGAATTTACCGGGAGGCTTTGGCCGTGAGCCGCGCTGGAGCCCAGCCCCTTCCCGAGGCTGATGGCAGCGCTCCGGGTGTGGCGGGCGGTCCTTGGGTGCCGGGGAGAGCTCAGGTAACAGGCACGAGAAATGGGGGCTGTCACAAGCTGCTGCGATGAGCTGCAGCCCGAAGTTAGAGCCGTGCTCTGCCTCGCCCCGTGGAATGAATGCAGCAGGGGCAGAATTACCCCGTCCGTCCCACTGCCACCACAGGGGCAGGGTGTCTGTGCAGAGCCATCAGCTGGGGACACACTGGGCCACAGCTCTCTGCCTGTCACACGCTGGGCCGTGTCATACGCTGGGATCATATGGTGCATCTTGTGCCAGTAATCAAGTGACTCAAAAAATCAGCACATGAAAGTTCTTGGGCAATGCTGAAAGCAAAAGGTAAGGAAAAAATTCTCCTTCCCTTATTCCGTAAAAGTTCAACATTGTGCAGATGATCTAAAACTTTTTTGAAGTTCTAAATGCTGTCTGGACTGTAAGTGTTTTATATTGGGTACAGGGATCTCCTGCTTCTAAAATAGATGACACTTCAGAGGGGAGCCTTTAGTCTGTCTAGACAAGAGATACAGCAGAAACCTGCTGTTGTTGGAGGCTGGCTGTAGGGAATGTAACTGCAAATGGCCAGTCTTGATATTCTGCTGTGCTTTGTACTTGAAAGTATGTGTTTTATCATGGTAGGTGAGGAGAAGCTGAACTTTGAAGGCTTACCTTGCTCTAGCAGGAGGCCTCCAGGAGGTTGTCCAACTTGACTCCAGCCCAGGTGGTTGTGCTGGTCCCAGCCCCTCCCAAATGCTTCATTTTGCACCCTTTCCTGTTTTGCAGGCTCAAAGGTATCAGCCACCCTCAGGGAGGTCATTTTCCGAAGGCCCGTAGAGCCTGGCCTGCGTGCCTTTGGCACTGTCCAGGCAGGCATGGCAGGCTGATATTCTTGCTCTGTCCCGCAGGACAGAGCACAAACAGGTTTGCAGGATGCAGCAGAAGCTTTCTGGGGTGCTGGGCTTGTCCAAGCCCGGCTTCACCCCCCGCCTGAGCCGGGCTTTGCAGCGGCTTGGGTGTTCCAGCCTCTGGACTAGGGGAGTGGGGACACATCACGCAGGGCAGGGACAAACCAGAGCTGCCCCGACACAATCAGCATTTCTAAATGAGCTCTGGGCTAATCATCACGGCTCATATTTCCATCCCCACCTGTCACCTATGTCAGCTCACTTATGGGGACACCAGAGGGCAACTAAATGAGGAGAGCACTTTGGTATTACGCGGCAGCTGGAGCAGCAGCTGAGGGAGGGCATTACAAGGCTTCAAACACCTCCACTCTTGGCCGAGCTGCCCTGCGGGGGCGGGCCGCGTCCCCCCGGGCTCGGGCTCCCCGGCAGCGCGGCTTCCCGCGGGCTCAGCAGCCGCCCGGCCCTCCGTCCCTGCCCTGCGCCCCTTGCCCGGGGCTGCTGCGGGGCGAGCGGGGCGGGCTGCCAGCAGAGCCTGCCCTTCCCGGGCTGCCAGCAGAGCCTGCCCTTCCCGGGCTGCCAGCACAGCCAGCCCTTCCCGGGCTGCCAGCAGAGCCTGCCCTTCCCGGGCTGGGACCGACAGCGCCGGCTGCGCTGGGAGCGATCGGCACCCGCGCACTCACCGGGCACGGGGATGCGCACGGATCCTCGCGGGTCCGCACGTACACGCGTCAGGATGCGTGTCCGTATAAATTTACGTGATTTATAAACGTACCTGGGTATGGAAACGCGTATGAATTATACACGTGATTATATACGTGTGTAAATATATACAGACGCGTGTGCATGCGCACACAGGTGTGCGTGGACATAAATTACCCAGCGCCAGCATCTGCGCACACGTGTGTGCACACACGCGTTTGGATGTGCACACACGTACGCACACACACATTTGGGTGTGCATGCACACATATTGGGAAGCACACACACACACATTTGGGTGTGCACACACACATTTAGATGCACACACACACATTGGGAAGCGCACACACATTTGGATGCACACACACACGCATTGGGAAGCGCACACACACATTGGGGAGAGCACACACACGCATTGGGGAGCTCACACGCACTATCGGTGTCTCTCCACGCGCAGGCACACCCCGTGTCCCGGGCACGCCCCCGTGTCCCCGGCACGCCCCCGTGTCCCGGGCACGCCCCCGCGTCC
>VZRO01002119.1:1050574-1077023 GCA_013397915.1 Daphoenositta chrysoptera
GCCCGTCCCGCTGTCGGCCGGCCGGTGGCGCTGTTGGCCGCGCCATCCCCGCTGCGGGGCGGGAACGTGCCGGGTCAAGAGCGGCTCTGGAAAGTTTTAACAATTAAAAATATCGCTCCATTAATCTGTAAGTATGTAACGGAGAAATGGGAAGAAAATGCCTTGGGAGAGCGGCACAGTTTTCAAATGTATTTCTCTTAGAAATGAGTTTTCACGCGTCCTGCGTCGCATTAGAATTGCTCTGCACGTGTTTTCATACCGGCTAAAATCCTAATAGCTTGTAAAATTGAACTCGCTTGGGGAATGTTTGCTGGGCCTGGGAGGAGTGAGGGGCGGAATAAGGCGAGGTAAAGCAGGGTTTGTCCTGGCTGGGACCCGCACCCTGCGGGCTGGCCGCGGGAGGGGGCTCGGGGCCGGCAGAGCTCCCCTGGCTTGCCCCTCCCGGGCCTGGGTCCTGCGCTCACCGAGGCTCGGCGCCTCCAGCTGCACAAGGCGATGGTTAACTCGGTTTGGGGGAGTAGCTGCAGGGTCACAGAAGTGATGCTTTGCAGGAAAGTTGTAATAAATTACCGGGTTTCAGATCATTTGAACCGAAACAAACCCAAACCCTCCAGCCCCACAGAGCAGAAGCAGCAGCCGTGGGTTTACGCCGACTGCTGACTCCGCAGCTCTGTGTGAGCATGGAGGGAGCGGAGGGGGAGAAGCTGCTCGAGCTCCCTGAAGCAGGGAGGCTGTGGAGGGTGAGCGGGGCCATGGCATCACCCCCGTCAGCAAAATCCCACCAAACGTGAACCCTCCCAGTCGCCCCAGCTAACACTCTCCTCCTGAGAAAGGGCTAATCTTTACATGCCTCCGCCTTTCCCAACACATCCTGGTTCACAAGTTCAGCGGCTTCAAAGTTGCCTCTGATGATTAACCCTGGAACACTGGAGATTACTGGAGCGTTTAAACTGCGTGTTTGAGAGGGCTGAGAGGCACAAAGCTCAGGCACAGATCTGTGCCCAAATCCCGAGACAGTCTTCACGAGGCAGAAGGAGGGTTTTCGTTCAGCTGCGTGATGCCTGCACATTGTGTAGGTTTGTGTCTTCATTTCTTTTTAAAGCTGCTTTCGTGCAGCTAATGTTTCAGAAATGGTCATGGATTTTGGGTGTTTCTGCCAATGAGGTCTGTGGTGATGTATGGCTGGGCTTACTGTTCACATGGACTTCTGTAAGAGAGATGAGAGTCACAGTTCTTCATTTTTGACAGACTTTACGAAGATTGCTCTTTCCTTGTGCATTTTCTCTGTCACTTTTATTCTTAATATGACAGGTACGGAAGAAAATGCTGTTTGTGACCGTGTTATACACAAAACCAGCAGCAGCAGACAGAAGCTCCATTGATTGTGGAGCTAGTTTTCAGTTTGTTATTTCCATGGGGTGGCTTTTGATGTCAGAATCACAGGGAAGCAGGGTGCAAGAGGCCTCCTGAGGCCGCCTGGCCCTCCCTCTCACTCAGCACCCAGCTCCATTGGGCTTCTCAGCAGCAGTGAGCCCCTTGATCCTGAGCAGTGTGACCCCCAGCACTGTGATAGCGATTTTGTAAGGATCTGAATGAGCACTGAGGAGCAGAGCCATTGGTATTCTTGATGGGATTTAATCTTAATGCAGCTCATTAGTCTTCAGGCTGGAAGTCTTGAACCTGATGGTGCCAAAGGATTAACTTAAATTTAAATTCCATAGGTATAGCCTCAAAAATGGGAGGTGAAGGTCACACGGTGAAGGAGGCCCATGAACGCAGCCCTGTCTGTAACACCGGAGCTCCTGTGAGCAGAGGTCGAGCCCCAGGTGCCCCCAGGGCAAAGCTGGCAAAGGGCTGAGGCTTTGAGCCCTGCTGGTGCTGATGTTCCTGAGGCTCAGGGAGGGATCTGCCGCAGGCGAAGGGGAGCCCTCATCCTTCAGGAGAAACTGAGGAGGCAGCCAGAGTCAAGCACGAGGTGAGGTTGATGCTGGTTTTATTTTTCACCTCTTTGTATTGCTGCTGCCTGGCAAACTGGGATCAGTGGGTGAGGTGGGAGTCCTGCAGCACGGGCACCTGGTGGGCAGGCTGGGACCAGTCCCTGCCCTGGCAAGGCGAGCTGGTGGGCCAGGGGCTGTTCAGTGGGCAAGGGACCCTCTCCCCTGCCCACGGAGGCTGCGCCGTCCCCTGCAGGCTCTGCCCCCAGGCTGGGGATGCCAGGACGTGCCAGCCTGGCCGGTGCCCGCCCGCCTGCCGAGCAGGGCAGCGTGGTGACACGGCCAGCCTCTCACCAGCAGGCACAAACTCCAGGGCGTAGCTCCCTTCCATCTTCTGTCTTTCTTCTCCTAAAACTGTCCCACATTGCCCGGCCAGGCTGGCATGTTTTCAGCACAGAAAACCAGACGTTGCCAGCTTTCCAGTGGTTGTGCTTGGTGCTTTATGCTGTTACTTTAGCAGAAGATGCCTCTTGCAAAAGCAGATAGGATTTATTCCCTGAACAAGGGTCAGCTCTGTTTCCAGCAATGTCTGTCTAGGTCAGAAATGTTGCTGTCAGCTGCCCATGAGCACGGGTTCAGTAGCACCCTCCATTGCAACACTCAGGCCTCTCCCAGCCACTTGCTTACCTGGCCACCAAGCAGCTGCTTGGTTTGTCCCTGCAAAAGTACTTGCCTGAATATTTTTGCCAGTTAAATGAGTTTTTTTTTTTTCCATCTGTATTTTTAAACATTAAACCCAGAGTTTAGTCGCTAACTCTGTGCTTCCTATCTGTATGCAAGTACTGCAAAGGAGATAAATATAGATATAGATATAGATAGAGATACATACATATGTATATATGTACATATATAATATACACACATAAGTGTATGTATATGTATATATATAATACACACATGTGTATGTATGGACATAATATACACACACATTCATGCTATGCAAAATACTTTTCCTAGGAAAGGAAATGTGGTACCTGGGGACACAGGCTTTCCCCAGACAAAATGAAGGTTAGAGGAGGAAGGAAGTCCCTGCTTTTGTGTGCACTGCAGGGGTGTGATCCTCCTCTGGCACAGCCCCTGGGGCGTCAGCAGGGAGGAGGGCAGATGTGCACATCTGTTACGTGTAACACACCACTGTATTGTACACACACATGTTCAATGTTATATATTATAGATGTAAAATATAACTTTTGTTGTTGAGATCAAACGGTCCCCAAGGAGCCTCAAGGGCTGTGAATGGTTTGCAGCCCTCTCTGCAGGGTTTTTCTGCCGTCCTTCAGCCCCACCACATTTGCAGAAGGGCTGCAGTACCTCACGGGGTGCCACCGTGGGTGGGAGCTGCCTGAGCCCTTGGTTCAAGCACTCAGCACTGAGACCAAGGCACAGCTGGTTTGGTTCGGTTTGGTTGTTTAATTTTTATCTGTATACGACATGAGGGGCCACAAGCACTGGTGCTACACGTGGCTGTTGATTTCCAGAGGGAAGTGGTTGATGAATCACTGCAGGCCCAGCTCTAAAAGATGCCCAAGTGCTGCTTGACCCAGCATTCTCCTTGGGCCTGCAGGGAGTGACTTCCCAGCAGTCGTGAGGGCGGTGGAGACAAAGACGAATGGCTCATTTCCCCCGTACTGCACCACAGAAACAGGCTTTTATGAAAAATAGAGCACAGACAAGATGGAAAGGGCGACAGTCATTTTCGAAGGTCACACATACCATTTCTTTATGGCAAGTTTGCCTCTGTGACTGCCAAAAGCAGGACAGATCAAGTGTCTCCTATCAGACCTGGATTAAAAATGAAGTCATGTTGCTTGGAGAACTGACAGTCCCACCAAAAATAATAGAGGCTGCTGACAGTTCTGGCTTCACAATAAAAAGTCTCTTCCCACATCGTCAAAATAGCTTCTCCGGTATGGGCATAAATAAGGCATTATTTGAATGGAAATGTTAATGGCAAGGAGCTATAAATCATATTGGTCTGTTGCAGAAACAGACTGTAGCTGAAAAAAGTGTTCTCATTTCTCATATATATGGAAATATGTGTGTGTGTATAAACAAGACACGCACCTCTATTCATGTCTCTATATATTTGTGTATGATTCTATGCATGTTCCCTACATATAATGGTAGCTAAGATTACTCAGCAAGCAGTCATTCCCCTACAAGTAAACGTTTGGTGTGATGCACTGAGGGCTGTTGTGTAAGATCTGACTGAGTATCGTTCCCATACATAAAGGTTGTAACGTAGCAACCATCTTTTCCTGCTCAGAAAACGCCGTTTCCAAGCTAATTGTTACTGCCCTTCTCAGTGGCCACTGTCAGGGCTCCTGATGCACGGCTGGGCTGGGCAAGAGGCTCAGCAGCTTTGAGCAGCCCCAGTCTGGGTGGAGGCGGCCGTGGGGAGCAGGTGAGGGCTCGCCTGTGGGTGCACACTGGTGGCGAGGGGGATCCTCGGCTTGGGAGCCTCAGGGGTTCCCATGGATCCTCGGCTTGGGAGCCTCAGGGGTTCCCATGGATCCTCGGCTTGGGAGCCTCAGGTGTTCCCATGGATCCTTGGCTTGGGAGCCTCAGGGGTTCCCATGGATCCTCGGCTTGGGAGCCTCAGGGGTTCCATGGCCTTGCTGTGACAGGGAGCTGCCCTGGCTGCTCAGTGGGACTGAGAAAATGGCTGGATGGGTTCCGAAAAGCAGAACTTTTAACAGTGAAGACAGAACCTGAGATTGAGAGCAACATTTCATGACATAATTATAGAAGCCTTAGATAAGATTATAACGAGTGCGTTCATAGTGGAAGTGTGGCTACTTTGGGGGATTGGTTTAGAGATGCTGTCCTCCTGGTCTGGTTGTTTCACAAGAGAGTTCAGTATCATCTCTGCATTTATTTGGCATCTGGGAATGAGTTTTGCTGCAGTACTTCATCTGACTAATAACTAGTGTCCTATTTCTGTATGGTTGCTGTTCACTCACAAAGATATTTGTAAAGGTAGAAAGAAGGTTTAGTGGAATGCACACAATATAATCTCTGGAACCTTGAGACCAAAAAATCTTGTTAATGGTGCATTAAAAAATAAGAAACAATTAAAAAAAGTAAGTCTTAAAAATCTTATTAATTTTTTAAATTAATTTCTTAGGGCCATCTTGCCTGGGAAGAGCCCAAGCCCAGCCCGTGCTGCCAGCCCTGTGCTGGAGGCAGTCAGGTCTTTCACTATGCCATATGTGTATGTATAAATACATACATCCATGTGTATATATATATATATATATATATATATATAAATAGATGCACACATATATGTGTTTGTGTATATAAATATATGCATTTGCACAAACGCACAGACATCCCTGCGTGGACATCGGGGTGAGGGAGAATCCCATCTCTCGACATTCAAAACAACTCTCTTTGCCAGAAGGACCGAGGGACAGCAGCGCCCAGCTGGACAATCACCGCTGCCGTGCCACTGCTGCTGGAACGAGGGCTGTCCCCAGTGCCCCAGGACTGACACACACAGGGGACACCAGAGGAACGTCCTGCAATTGCTGCTGTGAGCGAACCCCCGGGCAGGGAGAAGGGAGGGGATCGCACATGAGAAATTCCAACCCCGGTGCATCTTTTCCAGCCGGCGCTGTCCTGGAGGGGCACGGCGGGGCTGGGGACAGCACGGGGCTGGTCTGTGGTGCAGGGGCCGCTGCAGTCCCGGCCGTGGCCCAGCAGGCTGGCACCGAACTGGGCACTGCCCCCAGCGCTGGGCTCGCAGCCGACGGGGGTGGCGGGTGCAGTGCCAACTTGGGGTTATATAAATGTGAAAGCATTTTATATAAGCCTATTTTATCTGCATATAATTTATATTTAGAACACCTATTTCTACTGGAAACACTAAACCCATATTACATAAGAGCTTGTTTAAATCCTTTGGCTTAAGGCTTGGGCAGGGGGGGTTGGTTGGGGCATGGTGCATTCAGGCTGCAGTTTATAATCACAGCCTCAACCGGCAGCCAAAACCCAGTCTTGAAATCCTTTTTGCTTTCATTCCACGCTGCCCTGACAATAGCAGAGTACTTGCCTGAAGGGTAATTTTCCTCTTTCTCAGTGCTGCCTTCGTGTTTGGAAACTTTCATTTATAATGCTCTGGATGTGCTGGCAGCACAGGAGAGACAGCAGCTCAGCAGTGCCCGGTCGGTGTCCCCGGGCTGGGGCAGTGGGTGGCAACGCTGCTGACATCACCTGAGGGGCTGCCGAGCCATTCTCAGAAATTAAAAAATGCATTAACTGGAACTGACCACTTAGCCCTATAAAATGACTCATGTCGTCATTCATGCAACGATGTTTTCTAATGAATGAATTATTCCCCGAGCCCTCCCATGAGGGGGAGGCAGGAGCGGTGGTGACGGTGGCCATCAAATCCATGTCTAATGCTCCGAAGGCATCTGGACCCTTTGGACGCTCACGCTGCCCTGCTCTGAGAGCATCTGTTCCCACCATCTGCCAGAACAAGCTGCTCCCTGCGAGGCCGGGTAAGCTGCACCCCCATCCCGCCCCACCCCACATCGCGGGGTGCCCGTGGGGCTGCTCCAGCCCCAGCACAGCTCTGGGACAGCAGCCCTGCCCTGCAGGCAGCAGCGCTGCGGTGGCCACCAGGGCACAAACAGCGCTGCTGTGGAAAACGAGTCCTTACACAGCGTTTGGGTGCTGCTCCCACCTTGCTTTCCTAGGCAGGGACTCCAAAAACGGAGCAGTGGAAGATCCCACCTCACAGTGATGCTGCCATCGTGAGAGCTCTCCTTTGGCCCGAGCCATCAGTGCTGTCGTGGTGAAGAGCACGGCTGCAGCAGCAGCAGGTACAGCCAACCTTCCCTCCTTTACTGTCAGTCCAGACCAAACCTTCCGGCTTTTTTTCCCCGCTTTTGGAAGTAAGGTCAGGAATCCCTCCTCCTCACCTGCTTTCTAAGGCAGCATGGCCGGGCTGTCTCCGGGCTGGATGTGCTGCCTCTGCCAAGCACTCTGCTCTCCCAGAGGAGCAGGGCTGGGCTCTGCCACTGCTGGCTCATCTGGACGCTGCCTTTGATCACCGTCACTGCTCCAACCCCCCCTGCAAGTGCTCCACATTCAGGTGGCCCGGTTCATTAGTGCCTAGAAATGCCCTTGCTCCTGGGCGTGGGCTGCACATGCTGGAGCCTGGCACCTGCAATGCAGAGCCCTCTCGTGAGCCCACCACGCTCTCCCAGGCTGAAACCAGTGCCTGGCACAGCTGCCAAGGGAGCAGGAACACCTCAGTGCTGGGTGCCCTCGAGAGGCTGGTTGGGCACTGGCCAGCAGCCCCTCGCCAGCCCCAGCAACAGCCCCTGACAGGTCACAGACTGGCACTGGGGATGGGCACAGCTCCCCCAGCCCCACCAGGCCCCGCCACCCTGCCGTAAATCCACGGCAGTGACTGCTGCTGTCAGCCCCTGAAAGGAAGAGGCACTTTAGCGAGAGACAAACAGTTTGGTTTTTATTTTGTCGTAGCTGGAAGGACGCCACGGATAGCAGCTCGGAGAGCAGGCTGTGATCAGCTGGGAGATCTCCAGCTCCCTGCTGGCAGCCCTGGAACAGCTCCATCCCTGCCTGGCAGGTCCTATCTGTTAAATAAATGTGATGCCAGCCTGGTGTGTTGTAGGGAATGGTTTATGACCTTCATCCAACAAAAAAGAATTCAGGCAGGTGTTGAGAGAAGGTGAGTGACCACATTGGTGTAAATAGCCATAATCAGCCATATTTTGGGAAACATAAGATACCGGTCTGCTGCCAGCAGAGCTGTGCTGCCTCTGCCTCAGGGCTTTGGTGTGGGCCTACAAACATGTGAGAACTGGGTGTTTTACCCCAAACTGCCTGTGTGAGAGCCCCCCTGCTCCCAGCAGCCCTCTGCAGCCAGCCAGCCCTTGCAGCCCCACTCTGTTACCAGCTTTCCAACATCCTGTTTTCACTGGGATTATTTTAATCTTCCTGTTTCCCATCATATTTTTCCTCCTGCCCATGCCAACACAGACTGCAATTCCTGGCATGCAGGGTGGAAACCTCCTCCCTGGGCTGCACCAGCATTTTGGAGGATGAGCTGGACTCTGCCCATGCCTCTGGTCATGCCTGGCTCCTCTCTGCTGCTGGTGCTGGTACCCACTGCTGGCCCACCCAGCTGCTCACAGCAGCTCCTTCTGGGTCCTCTGGGCCAGAGAATCGCTCAAGCAGCTCTGTGCTTTCGTGTTTTTCTCTGTGTTGGCTGAAGAATCAGAACACCTGCTCCACTGCTGACGTGCTGACAGTTTTATCAGGGCAGGAGAAATGCTGCAAGGCACTGACTGACCATCCCAGAGCCACACGGGTGTGGGCAGCCAGCCTCTTCCACGTTCCAGCTGCAAGCCCTGAGCCACTCCAGGGCTGCCCAGCCTGCCAGAGCTCCGCTTCGGCTTCCAGGCTTTGCTTTTCTCCTGGATTTGCTCTGTCCTGGATGATGGCTCTCCTTGCCCTGTGCAGGTCCCTAAGGCAGACACAGGTTTTTTACCTTGCCTTGCTGGAAGTGGATGCTGTGCTCTGGGGGATGTGGTTACGAGGCCAATAGAAGTACAGATATAAATGCCAGCAATCCCTGAGGACATTCTGCACTGCAGCAGACTGGCACCTTGCTGCTTCACAGTGCTAGGTGTGATGTGAAACTGAGAGACTCAGACACCTGAGGGTCTCTCTGTAGAAAAGCAAGTAAAAAGAAAGAAAGAATCATGGAAAACCAGTGCAATATCATGTGTAAGGGTTCAAAAGATAATTTAGTATTTAGAAGTAATTTAATCTTTCAATGTGTCAACATCAAATCTGCTAAGACTCTGTAACAATAGCAGAAAATATCTGAGACAAATGTGATACAAAACAAAAACCAAACCCATCTGCTTTCTTAATCATAGGCTTTAAGAATGTTTCTGCTAGTTACCCAGCTATTTCAAGAGCTGTACTGTTAAAATCTGCATCCAAACAAACACAGAAGTCACAGTAAATCTGTCATTCAGTTATTCAGGTCTATGCTTTAAATCCTTATAAATGATAAAATGCAAGACGGGCATTAAATGGAAACATTGTTTCTCTGCAGCCTCTAGCACTGAAGATTTAAACTCTAATCCAGTCTGGATGGCATCACGAAGAGCAAGATGAGAATATATCCTTTCATTGCCTGAGTCTGGCTTTGGAGCATCCATTGCTGAAGCCTGCGCTGCAAACTAAAAGATCAACAATCTTGTAAAGCAGAAATTCCACCCTGGCTACAGTTGCTTTTTGGGAAGATGCTGAGGAGATGATGACACAGAAAAATGAGGTTTGTACTTACCTTGCACCAGCCACAGTGGGATTAGTGTGGCAAAGAAGCTTCCACACTACACAGCACCAGAGCCCTGGGATACAGCTTGAGGAATGTGGCAAAATTCAGATATAAAGGAAAGGCTGTATTTTATTAGGCCTCACATCTGTTCTGAGAGTGGCCAGTGATCATTAACCAAGCAGGAAAGGGATTGCCCACAGGCCTTGGACTGTATTCAGCCATGAACGATTACTAGAAGAATATAATAAGCCTAAACCAAAAGTTACAAGAAATCTGGAAAAATGGAAAGTATAAGCTAAGACACAAGTAATGCAGAACTATACCAAATTAGGTCAAAATAAATCAGCCTTCTACCAATGTTAAAACTGAAGAAAACCCATCAAACCATCAGCCAGCAATTCAGTAATGAGTCTGTGCTCTAGAAACACAGATTGGGTGTAAGCGTAGATTAACCCGAGTCCCCAGGGACAGATGGAAAAGCCCTTCCCTGCTGCCTTTCCCGACAGCCGTGCCCTCACTCAGCTCCTGAGCTGCAGGAATCGCCTCCAGCACCTTTGTGCTGGAACAAGGGAGCCAAAGCTGGGACTCGAAGGGCACCGGAATTGCTGGGGCTCCAAGGGCACTGGAATTGCTGGGACTCCAAGGGCACTGGAATTGCTGGCTCTGAGGCTGGACAAGTCACAAGCTCCCTGTCCCCCCCAGCTGCCAAACGCACACTTTGGTACTTCACACCACACGTAGCAAGCCAGGCTGGGTGACATAAAGGTTAAAAGTAATTTTGGCTGCAGTAGCCCAGCACACAGATTACAAAAGGTATTTTATTATCAGAGTTCTCTATAGAAGGGCTGCTCTGCAGCCAGGATGCAGCAGGCAGATTCCTGAGGAAAGCAGATGACACGAGTGGCTGCTGCCAGCTCCTGCCCAGCTATTTGCAGAGCGTGGCCATACCCGGCCATCACCACGTCCCCAGGGGCCGCTGGGCACAGCTCCCTCCACACAAGGGCTGCTCACACAAACCTCCGTGTCAGCCACGCTGCCTCCCAGCCAAGAGCAGCCCCTGAACTCCCCAACAGTCCATTTTTAAGGAGTTCTCGAACAGCACTCAGCGTAAGCAGATAACCATTTCAAATATAGAGGCACTGGAATGGAAGCCCGAGTGCTGGGTGCCAGCGGTGATCTGGATTATTTGCTTGTTGCTAAATACCCCGTGGCATTACTTCCCAGGTTGTTCAGCTCGGGTCTGACGCAAACGGTGGCAGAACAGCAAACAGGAATTTACAGGATTTTGTAAGAACTGAAATAATTCAAGGAGTAAGGAGCAAATTGGTTCAGGGCTGCTGTTGCTCCGGATTGCATCTTTGGAAGAACGAAGACAGGTTACTGTTCAATTACGTGTAAAACCCAGCTGAAGGCTTGACAAGCACTTCCAGATCTCAGCAGCAGGAAAGAAACATGAGTATAAATAAAGAAAAGAAGACTTGTGGGAGCAGATTTAGCTTAAGGATGCTTTTCCTCTTGATATCCAGAAATAATTGCACTACAATGTGCCACTGAATTCCTCAGGACCCTACCTACAGTTCTCTGGGGTTTGCAGTATCCACATGTGTACAGTAGGGGATGAAAGTCCACATGTGGAGAAGCTCCAACCTCCCCGACTATTGCAGCAGTGAGAAGGGCACAGAAAAAAATAGCAAAGCAGTTTCAGAGCAATATTAGTTCCATATGGAAAAAAACCCCTTTGGTGGATGCCTCCCACCTGTAAAAAAGGCATTAAAAACCTGTTCATAAAGCAGTGCCTCCAGGCAATCAGGTGGGCCAAAGAGGGAACTTGGCAAGGCTTTAAAAGGATGCTCTGAGAGTTCTGCAGCACGGGAAAAGCAACAGCAAGGTGACAGGAGAGCAAAGTGCATCAAGGCACACAGGGAGCCTTTGCTGAGCAGGGCACAGGAGGGGCAGCAGCAGCAGGGTCTGTCCCGGTGCCCAGCAGGGTCGCAGAGCCCGCAGCCAGCCCACAGCCCTGCTCACAGCCCTGCTCACAGCAAACACCGGCTGAGCTGTGCTGCTCACACTGCCATCACACCACCACCAGCAGCGTGGGCTAGGTCTTATAAAAATAGCTAAGACTATATATAGCAACTGAGATTTAATTAAAATTAAACGCAATTGTGAGAAAGCTAACTGACCATGGCTGAGAACTCTTGATCAGAACAAACTGTTCAGCAATTATTAGACCTCATGTGATGACAGGACGTGTAAAAGGTTCTGTCCTAGTCTGTTGTAAACATCACCTCTTCTAGCTGAAGCTCTTGTTAAATACACTTTAAAATGCTGCCTTTTAACCAAAGGCCACTTAGAGAAGAAAGGGTACTTTTAAAAGATGGTTAATGTTCTCATTTCTTATTTGCTTTTTCCTTAAATAAGGGTGTTCCATTGTACTTGGCAAGCACCTTGGTGTGAAACAGTGGTCCCTTTATCTGGTTCGTAATTTAAGCCTCTTCCATATTTTGTTTTTAAAGACAATGCCGTTGCTAGGTCACAGCCAAAGGGCTACACAGGTACCAATGTACATTACATTGTTTCCTGCACCTTCCACCCCTGAACACCCTGTGACACCCCTGGGACACCCTGGGACACACCTGGGACACCCTATGACACCCCTGAACACCCTGTGACACCCCTGAACACCCTGTGACACCCCTGAACACCCGGTGACACCCCGCACTGCCTGCAGACTTGTCCTTCCAACACAACGCTCCCGCACTTTGCCAAGGGAGAGCCCAGCACCACACCCAGAGCACCTTCACTTTTCAGCAGTGATTTCACTTCGCGTGGTCCTTACAAACTCCTTTGTCTCCACACAGGGAATTCCTCCTGTTTAATAATCCCGCCTGCCCAGCTGCAGCCCCAGGGAGCCCAGGACGGAGCCTGCCTGAGAGCAGGGTTTGCACCAAAGCAGGCAGCACAGCCTGAGCAGTGTTGCCTCCCAGCACAGGCAGAAGGTCATGAAAACCGAGGCAATGAAGCACCATGCTGGGTTTAGCTCAACACTCGACTCTCCCCTCCCTTTTAGTGTAAAATGGTTCCTTTGTACCCTTACAGGCTTAAGTATTGTTACATTTCACTTGTGTTCTAAAAAAAAAAAAAGAAGAAAAAAGAAACCAAAAAGAAACCAAAAACGATACTTCATTTGTACAAGGTATGTGTTTTTAAGCTGAATTTTGTTTCCAGTTCTTCCACACTTCCCACCCACCGCTTTCATCCAATCTCAGCAGCACCCCAAGCCCTGAGAACAGTCCCTGCCCGGAGAGGGCACCTGGTCCCTCCCGTCCCTGCAGCCCCTGGCTGAATTCACCTCCTCGCACAACTTGGTTTAGTGCCCAGGTGCCCACCCCGTGCCCCTCTGCAGGAGCAGATCCTCGCTTCGGGCCAGCAGCAGCTCTGCCAGCTGCCAGAGGAGCAGGGATGGAAAAATCTGGAGGAACTAGAACAGTGTCACAGGAAAAGCTGGAGGTTGCCAGAAGATGCAGCTTTATTGTAGAGTTAATGAGCTCCCTCTGGAACGGCTGTGATGGGAGGAACCGGAGGAGAAACACAAACTGTTCTAGGGCTTGCTGCAACAGAGACCTGAGCCGCACATTTTGGAACACCCCACGGGCGCTCCCTGCTCGTGCTCCCGAAACCTCCTCCTGGCAGGGCTCCAGGCAGGCTGGGGCTGAGGAACCCGCACGCCCACCTGCGCTCCAGGCTGCCAGGAACTGTCTAAAACACGGATAAAACACTAGCTTTGGTCACCTCATTGACCTTCAGAGTGTGGTTTTTTCCAGGGCTGTTCCCAGTACAGGCACCAGGAGAGGAGGGAACTCTTGGGAGTCTCCTTCCCCAGGGCTGCGTCCCCAGCACAGGCACGGCCAGGGAGAGTCTCTCAGGCTTCCATGAGCACCCCGGGTTAGGCAGGGAGTGTACAAACCATCACAAACAGCCATTTTTGCTGGCCATGTTTTTATTTGTTTTTAGTTTTAAACAGGGGAGCCAATGATACATCCAGTATTTCAAAAAATCAGAAGGTAAAACAAATTTTCAAAAGACCGAGATGCTACATGCTATATTTAACCTAATTTTATTCATGCTTGCTTTTGAGGGGGGTTGGGAGTGGGACAGGAATCATTCAGTAAAAACATACAGTAAAAACAAAATGTCTCACCATATAGAACTTTAACCTACAGTAATGTTGTACCTTAATTATTTCCATGCACACAACTAACATTACAAAATTTTTAAAAAATGAACACAATTAAGACTTCTAGGAGCATTTGATAATAAAGCAATTCCTAATTTCTTTTGTAGAGATCAAGCACCTCCAATTACAAATTCCTATACACAGTGAGTGCTTTACTTGAAATGAAAACTAAAAAATAAAAAGTAAAAATGTATTGGATAGCCTCAGAATAAACCGATGTTAATATATATCCAGCTATGTAGGCAATAAAACCATAGTGCTAAACAAAAACTTTTATCTGAAAAGTAACTCAAAAATTGACTTTCTATAATTACAGAAATATACTTATTTGCTAAAATAAATAAAAGTGCTGCATATTAACACTTCACTATAAAGAATGCATACCAGAACATTTATAAATATTGAATGATTTTCAATAGGAATAGCTACTACAATAATGCTGGCTAAATAGAAGTGCATAATGAGAAGCACTATGGGTGGTTAATGTTTTGCCACATACTGCTGTTACCTTGAGGTAGATAACACATGCGTACCAAATTCTGCATTCATTTCAGTTGCTGCTGGTATCATGTGTCTAAGAAATGTGTACAGTATGAAAAACTCTAAAATACGCATGAATGAAAAAAATGTTTTGGGAAAAATAGATATTCTCATGCAATTATGTACAGTCTCACTGTGTAAATTTCAAGGCAAGGTTCTTTTTCTGCAAAACATGGACACTGTTTTACTGAGAGAATGGTTTTTTTACTTGGTTTAGTGCATTTTTTTGTTACCTCCTGCATTTTGCATTATTTTGCTCTATTCTTTAATTTTGTGTGCAAACGACATGCCAGTTTAAAAACAAAACTAACTCATGTATAGAAAGTAATTCTGGATTGTAAAAACAATGGTAAACAGAAAACTAATGAAATCCATACCAAAATTACACCATCTGATTCAAGTAAAAAAATTACTTACACTAGTAATAAAAAAAGACAAACACATCTCATGAATATAAAAGAAATGTCTGCTGAGTGTTTTAGTTTAGATGTTTCAGAATGCTGCTGTAGGTTTTGTGGGGAATCTGGGGAGATGATTTCATAGCAGAAGGCGTTAGCGTGGCCTGGATTGATTTGAGAGGAGAACCAACAGGGCTGTGGAACTGAGGAATACCTATGGCCTCAAGCTGCTTGTTGAAGAGGAGCTCTCCACTGTTACTGAGAAAGCTCTCTTCTCTTTCCTTCTCCCCAGGCTTCCCCTCTTCTACTGGCTCAGGTTCTAGCATTTCAGCATCTTCCTTCTTACTAAAAAATTTGTCCAAATAACTGGTGTAAGTATTTTCTTTTTCAACTTGTTCATCTTTCCTGACTTCACAACAGAACTGGTCTATGAGGAAGCACCCCTCCCCACCACTGACAAACTGACTGTCCCAAGAAGTTTGGTACAGAGCTTCCAACTGTGCCAAGTTGGCCATTCCTTTCTCCTGCTTCTCTCTGCTCACCGACTTCGAAATTATTCCTTTCAACTCTATTTGAGACACTGAACTATTCAAGTCATTTAATTTATCAACATCAGTAGACTCATGTTGTAAACTAAGCTGGATGGTTTCTGCTATAAAAGAATCAAAGTCAAACCCCTGATTCTTCTCCCTTTCTTTGTCAACAAGTTGCTGTGATGCTTCCTCAAGTGCTATCTGAGCTTTCACCAACCCATTCTTTTCACATTTAGACTTGCCTTTCTTGTCAGACTTTTCTTTGCTTTGTTCCTTCCAGTTTGAAAGATCTATAATAAGCTTGGGCTCATAGTAATGGTTAACTTCACTGTCTCGCCAAACTAAATTATCTAGGTATGAAGATGACCTCATTTTGTAATTGCAAGTGTGACTACATTCCAGATCACAATACTTGTTTTCGTGGTGATCTGAATACTGCCAGCAAGGCTCAGTGGAGAAGTGGGTGTCAAAGGCAGGATCCTCCAGGTACTTCTCACGATCTCCATCCAAGTACTTGCGAGGATCCACTTGCACTTCTTCTTCATCAGTGACATCAGAAAGAGCCCTTGGATCACGCTGAACTTCATCAGCCTCATAGTTATTGTGAATAGGCCAGTCATGGTCTGAGAACTGACTTTCATGGTATCTGTAAAACAATTTCTTAAGTGTTAGCAGCTAAAAACAGTCTTCTAGCGCCCAACACAGAGACAGTTAAGTTTAGAAATTCCCTTACAAAATAATGACAATTCAACACAAAGTTTTTCCTTAATCCAACTGGGCACCTCTTCCAGGTTTTTAATTTAATCTGGCATAAAGCAACTGAATTCTGTACAATAGCTCACTCCATTTACAGAACTATTTCTAAAGTGTGTTTAATCAACTTAAGATGATTATTGTGAAATCTCTTTAATATAATATGCACTAAGCATTAGACAAGACAATCATAATTAAAACTCCCTTTAAACAAAGTTTATTTTTAGAGGAATATTTTGGAGAAGAAAAAAATAATGGAAATATTAACATTAGATTCTAGAGTCCTGAGTGCAACTCAGGAATCCATCAGCATATCCAGGTCTTGTCTAATGGATTATAAATCCAATGACAATGCTGTAAGGGAAAATTTTGTTCTCAGTTCAACTCAAGAAGAAGAAACAAACAGAAAAGCAAATAATGCCCATGAAGCAATGTCACTTCAAGCACAAAGCCATCCAGTTATGTTAGCACAGTAAGTGATAAATTTACCTTTCCCAATTATAAATATGGCTGTGACTTTCATCCATTAGCAGAATATCATCAACCTCATCTTCAATGTGAAAAGGATGACTTGAAATCGGCTCATCCGTTGGAAAGGAATAAATGCTCATATAAGGATGGGACAAAGCTTCTTCTGCTGTCAATCGATCCATGGGACTAAATGTCAAAATTTGCTCCAGAAAGTCCAGTGCTGTAGAGAAAAAGCTACCATTAAATAGGAAATTTCAGGCATTTAGAACTTAACATTAAGGTGAGTGCTTTCCTCTAGAGTCCCGTAGTTGTTCCAAAGTAGCTGCTGTGAACAATCAGCCCCTGACAGTACAGTGCCAAATATGCACCCTGAAGCCATCAGAAAGAGAGAGGAGTGGAGGTCAAATCTAAGATCAACCATAATTTAACTTAAAGCATGAAAAAACAGCAAGAGACAGAAAGCTGCAAGCTGAATCAGTATCCACCAGCAGCTACCAGGAAACACTGCTGTGACTTTAGCTGGGGAACTGTCTTTTAAAAACATTAAAAACTCATTTGAAAACATTAAAAACAGTCCTTCTATACTGACTCCATTCCAATGTTCCCTTGTATTTTAAAGGCCACTGTCTCAAAACAGAGCAATTCCAGTGCAAAGACGTCCAGCAGAGAGTCACAATTCTACTCTAAAGATGACCAAGCAGCCATCATTGAAGTAATTTTTTTTTATTACAGCTGAAGACAATTCTTCTTCAGAGAACAGATTCTTCTAACTGAAAATTGCTTTTAACAATCATACACCTCCATCTCAAAGTTGCTCGCTATTTTATGATTTTGAAACATCAAAACAAGGGGGTTTTCTTAATTACTTACCTTCAGGACTGATGCCTGGAAGCAACTGAGTTAAAGGTTTGTGTGGCTCAGTCATATCGTTTCTAATGTAAACTGGAATTACATTGAGAAGCTCCTGACGGTCCTCCTCATGTACAACAGGAATTGATTCTAGAATCAACTGCATCTGTTCAAGTTCATGTGCACCTAAGCACCAAGAGAAAAGACAAGCTGCCATTTCAACTTCAAACATTTCTGATCCCTGTATAGGAAAGGCATGTCAAAACTTCGTGCTTTGAGCAGCTATTTCCAGTAAAAGATTACAATCTCCTGCAACAGAGGAAGGCTGAAGTTCTGAATTTAAATGATAATAAATCTGAAGAGCTCTCAAGAAATGCCGTGGCATATGAAGAATTATAGTGCTGCTACTCACAGATAAAGAGACCAAACCTTAAGCTTTTGTAAGGGTGTTTTCACCATGGATGAGGTACTCTACAGCAACACCCTTTTGTTATATACTGTATACTGCAATCCTCCCCTGTCAACTGACCCACCTAATTAACCCAGTATTTGACCTCACTTTGAATGGTATGACACATATTAACAAAAACAGTAGTGGTTTAGCTCAGAAAGACATCTTACAGGCCACAACCATTTGTGTTAATATTCTACTCTGAAATCCCACATTAACTGCAAGACAAAAATCACCTGTCAGTTGCACAGAGTGACACCTTTTTTAAATAAAGTACTGTATTATGCTTGAAATTACAGTACTCTTTTAGCACTACCTGAAGTTTCCCTGGGTAAGAACAATAAGGGCCTATACAGTAGGTCAAGTTTGAATAATGAACACCATCTCTACTCAGTGCTGGAGTACCCAGAAATACAGCGTGTCAACTTCAGCTTGTTGTTCAGCTCCAAGATGGATACAGGACCTTGGAGATTCAACCAGCAGATGAAACCAGACAGGATTAATTGCATGCCAGTGTTTCCTTCCTTCAAGCAGCTCTGGGCAATCACAAGCCATACTGATGTATGTGACAATAAATATAAAAATAAATGGGGCCAGCAAGAGATTGCACCATCTCCAAACCTTCCCACTCAGTTCAATTCAGGGTCTGCACTGGACATCTGACCACACACCTGCCAGGTGACCTGAAAAGCTGAGGCAAAGTCCCTGCAGAAAATGTGACAGAGACCTGCGTTCCCCCAGTGAATCAGCACTGCCTCGTGTTAACTTCTCTACTGGACTGAAAGAGCTGCTTTGTTCTGCTTCAGACTACAACAAATTACTTAATATCATCTATCAGAGGTTATATTGCCTGTAATTTGCTGGAAACACATTCTACTCTGTAATTAGTACCATTCTAAAAATTAATCATCTTTCTTTCCACTATCAGCAAAATAACCCTTCCAAAATATTCATTTAGAGCAAAGAAGTAGAGAAGTTGTTTGGAAAAGCTACTGAATTCCTCTGCCTCAACTTCCCTTCCCTCACTTATCCCAAAAAAAAAAAGTTAAGAAATCCACTTTTCTTTAGACTAGAAAACCATGACAGCACTAAATTTTCAGAGGGACACATCTGTATTTAAAATATGTTTCTAAGTATCTACACAATGTAATTAAGGCATAAAAACAAGCCTACAAATTTAGGATTCTGGTTACAAAGACAAGTTTTTTAAGGGAATTCTAACTCTGCACAGCTATTGGGCCAATAAAAATTTGTGACAAATACCAATGTTACTCAAAGGAAAAAAAAGCCAAAATGCTGGCAGTTGTGATCAATCTATGCTGAATGATGAAACCTGCAGACTTTCTCCCACTGTCTGCCAGCAGAAGTTCTTGATGCAATGGAAACCTAATAAATCTTGTATCAGCCAAGCATTTAATACTCTGGGGACATTACTCCAGTAGTTAGTAACTCAGAGTGAAAAACTCACTGCAAGTTAAAAGAAGCCTCTGCACATATTAATCACTGATTTATACCAAATAATGCTTTCCAGTGACAGTTCTCCATTAACAGTACTTCATGGGAAGATGCTCTTCATTCCATTGCCTTTCCATGCAAAGCTCAGAATTACTGCAGAGGTGTGCTTTCTGTCCACACATGTCTAAAGGAATGCGACCTTTGAAATGCAAGCTTAGCTCTTAGGGGTTTTATGTGCATTACTCCTATAATTCAGGCCAACAGGAGCAAATCCAAGAGTGAGCCTGAGTGAGAATGAGACAGCTGCTGCTGAGGCCCCAGGGTGCACAAAAATAAGCATTTCAGAGGTACTTCAGCAGTTTACTCATCTGCTCCCATGGACCAGTGCTTGTCAGCAGGTGGTGATCTCCTCCAGTGCAAACGACAGTTTCACTTTACCTAAAATGCTCTAGTTTGTACTCTGAGCTAGGTCAGCAACATGGTACAGGATGGCCATCAAGAGATTTGCTCCAAAAATTTGCTCCTGATCCTAACCAAAGCTCCAATATAGACGTGCCAATGAGACCAGAGCATTGCTTCCTCCCTTACCTGAAACAGTAGGCTGCACATTTCCTTGCTGTATTGCACTAAATTTTACACCTTTAAATATTAAATCTATACCCCTGGGGCTTCATAATTTAATATACAGAGAAGCAAGAAGCGATTACGTCGACTACATAAAAAAATGTATTTATGCACATGATACTTAGGGTATTGATAATCTTCAAATGCTCCCTGGATACACCAATTCACACAGATCACTTCTTAAGTAACCAATAAATTTAGCTTAACACAATTACAGACAGATTTACCATGTATGATTTTGACATTAAATTGTGATATTTACCTAAATACACACCAATACAAGTAACAAAATTGAAATGTCTTCTGCTTTACAAATACATCAATTTATAGTTTATATAAGTGCATCTTAATACAGCATATCCTGATAGCAATGACTATTGATGTTAGTCACGAGAACCAGTCTTTCCTGAGGAAGATAATTAAGCAGAAACACTCCCTTTATGAATAGACACACAGATTTTATTCTACCCACCTGCAAAGAGGGTTTTCCCAGTCAGCATTTCAGCAAAGATGCAACCTGCAGCCCACATGTCAATGGCTTTAGTGTAGTTGTTTGGAGAAAGCAAAAGCCGGGGCGATCTGTACCATTTAGTAACCAATCCTTCAGAAAGATGGCCCTAAGAAATTAATTTAAAAAATTAATTAGATTTTTAAGACTTACTTTTTTAAATTGTTTCTTATTTTTTAATGCACCATTAACAAGATTTTTTGGTCTCAAGGTCCCAGGGATTATATTGTGTGCATTCCACTAAACCTTCTTTCTACCTTTACAAATATCTTTGTGAGTGAACAGCAACCATACAGAAATAGGACACTAGTTATTAGTCAGATGAAGTACTGCAGCAAAACTCATTCCCAGATGCCAAATAAATGCAGAGATGATACTGAACTCTCTTGTGAAACAACCACACCAGGAGGACAGCATCTCTAAACCAATCCCCCAAAGTAGCCATACTTCCACTATGAATGCACTCGTTATAATCTTATCTAAGGCTTCTATAATTATGTCATGAAATGTTGCTCTTAATCTCAGGTTCTGTCTTCACTGTTAAAACTTCTGCTTTTCTGAACCCATCTAGTATAAAAAACCCCACTATTTTACATCTGCAGTAGCCCTATCTGAGACAAACCATGCTAAGGAGGCCTTCCCCAGCCTATCTGTGCAAAAGGGAGAAAGATGCTATTTTAAGAAGGCACAGATATCAGTGCATCACTTAGATATTCCCACTCACTGCATACCTTGTGGGAATAATGAGGATCCATGATTCGTGCAAGACCAAAGTCACCAATCTTCAGCACCAAGTCTTCAGTATTAATGAAAAGATTAGCTGGTTTGAGATCTCTATGCAGAACATTTGCAGAGTGAATATACTTGAGCCCACGTAGCAGCTGGTACATGAAAAGTCTGGCATGATCTTCCAGTAAAGGGCCTTGCTCTAGCAAATTAGCCAGATCTGTCTCCATGTATTCCTGGACAATGTAAACACAGTTCAATTCTGTCAGGGAGCCCACGTCATCTGTTAACTGGCTTCCACTGGGACCAAGAATTTCAAATACTTTGACAATGTTATCGTGGTCAAGTCTTCTAATAATTTTGATCTCTCGTAGAGCATGTTTAACACTCTGGGGATCTGTAAGGACAATTTTCTTGACAGCTACTCTTTTGTCACAGTCATTATCGACAGCAGAAAAAACTAAGCCGTTTCCACCACAGCCCAGTGGTTTTAAGTCCATATACCGAGAGCCCAGATCAAAACCATGAATGTTCATGAGACTTTCAAATTTTTCTGCCATTTTAAAATTCTTTACGTTTTTCCTCAAACTACTAAGCTTCTGTAAACACACGGAGACACTTCCACTGGTATCTGAAGGAAAGGTCTTAGAGAAAGGGAGAAGAAACACTTGGCTTTGACTGCAAGATGGTTTCTTGACACTCTCATTTCATTACGAGCCAGCCAGGCCTGTTGTGTCCCCTTGAATTTAGAGCCCGTAAGCTCTAGAACTCAAACCGAGCATAAGATAGAAAGATTGCAGCATTCATAGTTCAAGAAAGGTGCAGCATTTCTGCAGACATTAAAGAAAATACTCACAAGGAACTCAAACGGAATGAAATGACATACTATGCACTCAGCTCTACTGTGCTAAACTGGTTAACATTTAACAAAAATGTGAATAAATATGCACATAATAGGCTTCTATTAACATCCTCCTCCTCACAGTGCAGATACATTCAGTGTTGGACTGGTCCTGAGCAGCGTCATTCTATGGTGCTGGTAAGCACTATTTTTTTTCCTTCTTCCTCCTTTTTCTCTTCTTTGTTTACAGTCTAGTTAAATGGGAAACTGGCAGCTCTTGATTTACAAAAGATGCCTTCTGTTAATGATCAGGTGGCTCCAGCTCACCACAATCACAATCAAAGCTACCATCCATTTTACTCCGTGGCAACCTGAAAAGCAGAGAAAAATACATCAGTACCCCAGCACATACAAAAGTCTTCCTCCTCCCCCAACTCACTGATTTGTCCTAAATATAGAACGAAACTAATTAGAAATTATATATACTTTTCACATTTGTGGAAGAAAACTGGAAATAATGACCAAGCATCATTTCCAAACATATACTGTGAGCATTCTTGGTGTAATCTATTGAAAATATATGGCACACAATGAAAAATCCTCCTGAGTCTTGATAAAGGGATTAACAAAGCAAACTTGGTAATTCTCCAATAGAGCTCTTAAGAGACAAGCAACAGCATCCTTAGCATCTGTCAGCAAATTTTGGAGTAATTCTCTTCACTAAACTTTTACTTGAAGACTAAATCAGATTAAACTATTTCATAAGAGGTAACTAGGTAGTTGTCACAAGGAAAGGTAAAGCTTGTACACTCACAGTATTTACTGAATATACAGCACACATCCAATGCCACTTATAAAGCTTAAATCCTTGTGATTTTGGGTAAAATTCACCAACATCTCAAATAATAACTTTGCCTCTATAAACTCATTGTTACAGGAATCACAGGGGTAATTCCTACATATCAGACAAATATTATTACTTTATCAATTATTTCTACACTTCTCCATCCTAGATTACAGAGAAAAACTAGCAGCAAGTACATTTTACAGAGTAACTGATATGTTCTACAACCACTTCCCCTAACATATGGGCTCTTTCAGACATCATTTATTTTTTAATAGCATAATGAATTCACCTACTATTTATGAAAAACCAAACTGGCAATTTTCTCGGTAAGTTCCCGTCAGTAACAGCAGAATGCAGTCATAAAGACCACATGGTTCATTTTTGTACAACATCCTCACTTCTTTTAAAAGCTCAAAAATACCACAAAGGGAAGAGTCAGAGGTGTACACTACACAGTGTGGTAAGCTTTGGGCAATTCCATTTCAAGTCACTTGCATGCTCTTCCCCAACACGTATAGGTCACATCAAACCACTACATGTCTTCTGTTCAATCTCAGATTAACACATTTCAGCTCTTCCCTCAGCTCTCTACCTAAATGCAAAGGTCTCCATACTACCCCAACGCTTCAGAATTAATTGAATGAATGTTTTCCTTTAAAACAGTGCTAGCATTTCAGTGGGACAACTGGGAGCAAGCAAAACAAGTCCCACTCCTAACAGAGCAGCGAGAGCAGCTGACAAGTTATTAACATATTTTAAATAATGGCCTCAATTCACTAAAGTAATCAGAATTGGATAGAGAAGAAGAAAAAAAAAGGAAAGAAAGGCACACAGGCAAACAAAAAGAAGACTGTTTCAACACATTTAAATATGACCCTTCCCTAGGCTCAGCCTGACTGTCCCCAAAACACAGCCCCAGTGCCCCGGCTCGCTCCCTCCTGCCAACACCACCTGCCTCCAGGTACGTGGGCAGGGCATGACAAACACGGGGAAGAAGGAAACACATGATATCCTCGGCTCAGTTTTTCTGTTTAAATTAAGATCACTAAAGGCAGCATTTCTGAACCGAAAAGCATTGCCCTCTACTGATGTGGTACACCCTGCCAGAAGGGTGATCTTCAGAGCTTTCTCTACTCAGCACACGGGACTTAAGATTGCCTTAAGATTCCTTTCTTAGTGCATTGGCAAGAGTCCTAATTTTAAACAGTGTTTTATAAGGGTTATTATAGCCTCAGTACAAACACAATGAGGTAACACTACTACTTTTGCCCAAACTATCTTGAATTTTTACCAATACTAAGATATTAGAATGAGGACACCTTTGAAAATACCCATGAATTTACTTGAAGAACAAAAGTAAGATTTTTCCTAAAGAGGACAGCATCAGCAACTATCCAACTCTGTTCACAATTATAAAACCCAGAAGTCTAGCCTCTTGATTTTTAATATTTTTAAATTCGAAAGTATTTTCTCACTCACATGTACTACTTTCAGGTTCACTCATTCTGAGCTGCTGCCTGTAAAAGGGTTTACATCACCCCATTCACCTTTCATTCCAACACCCCCCGGTTTTTATGGAAATTAATTTTTGTACCAATACTACAAATTTCACGTTAACTCGAGGTCCAAGGCCTCTGCTCCATTACCCTGCAACGAGCTGTATTTTACATCCTTGGGACCATCTACAACCAGTTGTATTCTGCCTCATAATTAGGCTTATTGTTTCACACTGCTGATGTCTTCAACATGCAGCAATACCCAAAGTGCACCAGCTGCGTGACACATCTGGGACCTCTCTTTTAGCTAGTTCCATTACACAGCCCAGGAACAGACTCAAAATGATGCCCATCAGCAGAAAGACTAAGATCTACCATCTCTCTGCCATAACTCAGACCTTACCCCCTGCTGCCAGGACTGAACGCAGCAATGACAGGACTGCTCCAGGGAGAAAGGGAGCTATGGCCCACTCGCTCCCTGAAGTAGGAGCCCTAAAATTTCCTTCTGTATCTCTGAAATGATGCATTTTTAATCATCAGTTTACACTTATCCTTTCACTAGGTGACCACTAATTACAATGTTTTCAGAGAGCATGCAATGATCTCCACAACCAGAGTGATGTAGCTAAGAAAACAAATGCTGACAACATAAGGAACCAACCCATTGCAGGCTTCATTTGACCTGATCCTGCTACAAACTTCCTATCTATGAGAAAATTACTTAATCCCATGTTCTAGCCACCTGAAACATATAATGGACTATTGTATAAAAAGGGGGGGTTTATCATCCCAATTTGGGCTGAGCAGGCTATTGACGCAGGGCCTGACATTTTCATCACGGCTGTCACCTTTCCAAGACTACCGGGTTTCTTATAAATGATACTTTTACTCCTCCTTCTTTAAAGACAAAGTTTAAAGAGGGAAACACAAAGATACCGGTTTCTTCAGTGGTTTGCAGCTATGGTTTTAAAACGGGTCAGTTCCCGGGAGAGGGTAACAGAAGTGACCCACAGAAGGGCTCTGAAATCATCCCCAGTGATGATCACGATGCTTGACCGGCTTCGGGATTGCACAAGCAGCCACTCAAACCGTGCTCAGCTCCCGCACGTGGATTTACCACAGTTTTCAGGAAACAGGATGTACACCGAAACAGTCAGGTACGAGATGTTTACTTTGTCAGAAATACAAATAAGACTGAAAGATACCAGTTAATTTGATTACGCCGACCATAAAATGATCAAATAATTACTCACAGGAGAAAGACCAAGAATGACTAATGACATATTATACAACTTGCTAAGTACTATCCCTTTGACTAAAAAATATACGGGGCACAGAAGAACTTTTTTTACATCAGCCACGTTGCAGTCAGTAGGCAGAGTGAGTCATCGTCCAACTCATGAAACTGCTGCTTTCTAAAGCCTCCTACTTGCTCCCCACACTGTTTAGGGAACTCGGTGCTGGCAGTAAGCAAATGTTACTATTAGTTTATAAATCTTCTGAAGGATCTGTAAAAACACACAAGAACCCAGTGTACTTTTTTGTATCGTGTTTAAAAATGGTTTGGCTCTCCCTTTAGATAATAATAATGAAAACTCCCCAGAAACAGCCCACCATCAGCTAAGCACAGCCTTCTGCACCTCTGCAGACCTGCCACCATCTGCTGTTCCACTGAACAGGTAACCAGTCAAGAGTGAATTCAAGATAACAACCACACAAGCAAGGACTGAGCCTGAGCAAAGGGCTGAAGTGAAAGTTCCAATTTTAGCTTTGAAGCACACATTTTCTGAACGCAATTGCCAAACCAAAATGCACCTCTATTTTAAGCCACCACTTTCCGGAATTTGTAACCGGTTTACAAAAACATACTGCTGTGACGACGTTATTTTTATATACACACAAACATATCTATATAAAAAGCTTGCTGGCAACAGCACTGGCCATACGACAACACGCCGACCGACGTTTCTTTTTCTACTACATAATTAACAGCCATTGTCAGGCTGATCCCAAACGGCACTGAATTAGCCAGAAAAAGAAACACATCCTACAGACGCCAAGCGAGAGCATCCTGCCTGCCCAGGCAAGGGTACCTGTTCTCCCAAATCCCAAAACTCGGGCAGACTCTCTTCAAGCCATTTCCGTCGGGTGTTTCAAGCTACTTATTAAGAGCATTAAGTCACTTTTCCCACAAAAGGCTCCCAGAGCCTGCGGGCGCCCGGCAGCAGGAGCGAGCGGTACCCGTGCCCGATCTGCCGGCTCGGAGAGCTGCGCTGAACGCGGCAGCAAAACTTCCGCAGGCGGGGGAGGCCGGGCCTGCCCGGCAAAGGACATCCATCCTTCCTTCCTTCCTTCCTTCCTTCCCCCGCCGCCGCCGCGCCGAGCCAGCCTGGCCC
>VZRO01002119.1:1077970-1134666 GCA_013397915.1 Daphoenositta chrysoptera
GGCGGGTCTGAGTGTTCTCCCCACGAGCATCGACAAATCTTTGCCATTGCTGTCGCCTCTGGAGGCCACAAAGGATTTCTCTCTTGCTGTAGCATCTCCCTTAACAGAGGCACTAAAAGTCTGCCTTTCCCCAAAACCACAACTAATACAGCAAAATAAAGAAAAATAATGAAAACTTTACATTTCTCCCCCTGAGATTTTTATACAGCAGTCTTAGTAGGGAGAGAGAAGCATGAGGACAAGAAGCCTCTGGGTATCAGAAGAGCCTTATGCTTCTACTAACCCAGTTTCGGTACAACTGTCAAGGCAGGGTGCAGTTTTCCTGCTGCAGTCCATCATATGCCTTTTCAGTGCAGGATGACTCAAAAAGTGATAAACCAATTAATATTAATTTTTGCTGGTTAAACAGAGGTTATTTATAGCTAGTACTAGGACAGAAGTTACATGCAATAGGGCTCTATTGCTCTCCTCCCATTTGGACAGAAGCATCCAATTGACCCTTGCACTTTTACATCACGTAACATTTTTGTAATAAACAAGTCGTATATCAACATCCAAGGATCTCCCTACTCAGCTTTTCTAAAGTTTTAAAAGTAACTTTTAAACTCTCTTCAGTTTCGCAGCCAAACATTCTCAGTTTCAATTAGTCAGACGCACTGCTAGCTCTGATATTGACCCACCCCAGGAGAGGTGACCGGGGCATTTGGTAGCACAGCACTGAGCTAAGAGCACACGTACAGAAGCCAGTAACAAACTTACACTTTATGTTACAATGCTTGTTAATTGGCAGGCAGCTCACCATGCTGCCAACAGTACAGAAAAGTCAGAAACAAAGCTGCAGTTCTTCTGCCCACCCAGCAAAACAGAGCTGGAGGATTACAGCACTGCTGCTCCAGAAGGCCTGTGTTTAAATACACCCCATAAAGAAAAAACTGCAGGAGTGCATATTTGGAAGAGGTGATGTTAGGACGGCAACCAGAGCCAAGCCACAGTGGAGTTTTTACTTGAATTAAAATAAGAGATTTGGGGCTTAAAAAAAGGCAGGAGCAGCAGTGGTTGTATGTCTAAATCCAGAGCTATTTAGTTAATTAAAGAACCCCTCCATCCATATGAAGTATTTTCGTTATGAGAAACAAAAGAGCAAGCTGATCCTCAGACTCTGGAGTGCTGAAGTAAGGAAAAATTTATATTACATCCTTGAAACAGCACCTGGAGAGCCCATAATCTGTGTCCATTGAGACTATTTGCCAATGTGCCCAGTGCCAGTTCAGTCAGGTGGAGAAGTTGCACACCCGTGGAGTTTGCTCTGCAGCAGCCCAGACTGTTTGAAAAGTAGTTTAACAACCACCGAGGAGGTTTGCAGTAAGCAGCAAGCTTCCTCGCTTGGGTAGCACACGCTCACTCATTCATCTCCCATAGCCCAGAAGTGCCACCAGTTTCTGCCTTCTTAATCATGAACTGCATTCTTTTTTTTTCCCCTCCAGATTCTTTTCTGCCATTCCAAGAGTGTAGTTCCTGGTAGGATTTAGTGAAGGAGATCCTTCAATCTTGAGGAAAATCATGCAACAAGGAAGAGCACGGAGCAGGAATGTTACTTGTCTTCAGCCTCACTATTTATAGAATTACAGTACACATGAGAGTTGCTCAGAATTTAATTGTGTGTCACATGGCAATTTATAACTATCTAATCCATCAAATTGCTAATCTGTTTTCAGATTTTTAATATCCTATTGATTAGGCTGTAAAATACTGTGACAAATTATTTCCACGTTTCCCACAAGACTGCAATTTCACAGCATGTAGATGATATGCTGGATGATACCAACCCATTCTAAAACACTGGCAGATATTAACTGTCAGTGAAATGCACAACAAGAAAAGAACTGGATTTCAAAGGTCATAAAGACCAGCAATTAAAAAATAATTAGAACTGAAGCAATGATTCATTTATTATATCCAAGTTCAAAAAGATCAAACGGTAAATTCCAGTGTAATATTTCAGGCCTGTGTGTGAATTGTTACTTGTGGCATAAAAGGGAATGAAGTATTTTTAAGTGTCCACACCCATTATGATTGGCAAGGGAAGAAAGATTTGGAGACGGTTTGAAAAGGTTGCCCAAGGTAACTTGGCAGCTCCAGGCTTTTGTCTCAGTTTCACTGCTTGACTTACACGTCCTGCCAGGAGGAGGGAAATGTGTCCTAGGATACATTTTTAAGGACTGACCATATTTCTTACCAAAGTGTAAGATGAATTTTCCATGTGAATAGGCATGAGTTTAAAGAAATAATGTACTTATTAAAAGGGGATGCGGAGAGGTTGAAGAAACTCCCACTTTCTTCTGTCTCCTTGGCTTATTCCTGCTTCTCTGTGCTCTGAGCCCTGAAGTACAGTTTAGTTTTCCTGGCACAGACCCAAGAGTTTTTAATAGTTTGGGTCTCCTTTAACTGCTGCCTCTTCCAATCGGCCTAGTTCTCTGCAGGTGTTAAGCGAAATCTTTACAAACCACTTGCCCTTCCAGCTTAGTTTCATAATGCTGATGTTCAGCACAAACAGCACAGATAAATTTGAGTTTCACAGGCAACCCAATAGCTCAGGTGGCTTCATTTCCTGGGCACCTTCATTTCCTGGAAATGTCAGACTCTACCTTGCCACACAGGGTTTTTTTATTTGTTCTTTTTAACACAAACACATTTTTCTAACAAGCACTCACTCTCTGGATTAGCAGACCTTAAAATTTTCCTAATAAATCCTAAAATATAATTCCTATCAGCATTATTATCAGATAAAAATACAGAAGTTGCCATCTTAAAAACTTTTAACAAACGTTTGTGTCAAGAGCCCTTTTTAGTTAAAGTCTGCTTGGTGGCAGGCAGAGCTGCCTGGGCACAGACAACGTGCTGTCACCTCATTTGGGCTCACCTGGATGGACCTGACTTTGCTAGAGCAGGATTTGTACCATGTACATTCTGATCAGGAAAGAAACTATGACAGAGGACTTGGAATAAAGGAAAAACCCATACCCTAAGATCTTAATTCCTGTGTGAAACAATAGACAGACTGGAAAAGAACAGACCATTAACAGAGACCAATTCAAACCAGAGGCAGCAAAGTACAAAGGGCAAATGGAGGTGGAAGAAGAAAGTCACAGAAGATGTTCAACTTTGAGGCTAGAAGTAAATGGGTTATGTGACATACTTTGGAAATTCTGTAGGACAAAAAGTCATTAAGCACTTAAAACAGAACAAGTCCTTCTTCCCCCTTGGTAAATCATCAGCGATCTAGGACACAGCTGGCTGCACGCAGGCCCCCTGCTTAATATCACAGTTTTATTAAGTCAGGCAATTCCATTGCCTACTTTTTCTATGTTTTAAACAACACTGAGCACAGGGGACAGAGCAGCTGCCTAAAGCAGGAGCTGGCAAAGCCATGTCAATAAAGAGAGGAGAAGAAGGCTTAGAAAGCTTGCCTTGTGGCTGGGTCACCACTGGAAGCATTAGCCCCCCGTGTCTAAGGCTGGAGCTCTCCCAGATTCCCAGCCTTCCATCATTTCCTCATTAATTTACCTTGCACAGAGATAGCTTGCACCAAATAGCAAACATGTTGAGAACTTTACTGAGGTAGGCAATTCAGGCAGGATGAGTGTTAGGTTTAATTTTTCAGAGGATGACTAGTACCAACATTTTCGCACTCGGGTGCTCCAAGTGACCCAAGCTGCTTCTGACTTCCCAGCATGGGACATTGGAGGTGTGCTGGAGTCAGGCTGCAGACCCCGTCAGTGGATGAATCTACAGCTGAAAAATATTCTACAGGAGGACAAGGGAAAGCGTGGGATGAAGTGGAAACAAGAAACACCAAATGTTTTTGTCCCAGCACTTCAGGAGCAAGAGAATGCAGTGTGTGATGGTTCTTTCCCATTCACACCTTCAGCACGGCACCATTCTCATCCTCATCTCCAACACCTCAAGGGAAGTGGTCAGGAGCACACATCTGCCAACCAAAGTGGCACCAGAGCACAATTATCTGAGGCCTCTGTGCTGGTTCCTGCGTCAGCTGAATTGCTGCTAGAGCTGAAAGGTGGCAGATATTATTCAAATATCTGTAATACCTTGAGTACTCCAAGGTGGAGAGATGCCCTGGAAGCAGGACTGGGTGGTCTCAGCAAAAAATACATTTGGTTTTGTATCCCTACTGGAAAATCTGTCAGCTCACAAGTTATGAAGGCCTGATGATGGATTTATATAGAACAATTCTGTGTTTTTTGTGGAACTATTGCATTTAATTGCAGAAACACACATATTGCTGTGCAGAACTGTTCTTGTTCATTCTCATAGCACTGTAAACCTTCCTACATGTAGCATTTTGATTCCTATTGCATTACAGAGATAAAGCCTCTGGTGTGATTGTAAATACAGCTGGTGCTGCAGAGTTTGTCATTTACAGGGAAGAAAAAATTGGACTAACATTCACTAACATTTTCATCCACACCAGAATCCTCTTGAAATACATTTACAGGGGGCATAGCTCCATACAAACACATGGGTATTGTGAAAAGAGGAGGAAACAAAGTGCCTTGGGAGACACTTTAGGAAACCATGCCTCTGTGACTGCTCAGGCAAAGGCCACCCTGCATTTCCCTTTGCTGCACACTCAGAGGTCCCCGGCGTGCCCCGCTCTCGGATGCAGCTCTTTCACACGGGGTGGCTGAAGATAAAGGGCTGTGCGGTGCCAGCAGGGCCAGGGCAGGCCTGGGGGAGGCCGATACGAGTTCTGCTGCTCAGGGTGCCTTTTGGCTGTGGCCAACACCCTTTTTCAGGATTCCCAAAATAGCACTTATCAAAAGCAGCAGGTCGACTGGAAGCACACTGCTTCACGTAATGACTGCAACTTTCCCTGCCAGACTCCTACCCCAGTCATTCTCCTGAAGCCAAAGAGACTGAAAATCTAGGAAATATCAAAATGTAGGGACTTTTTATCAGGCATCTGCCATCAAATTACACAGCAAATACTCAGCATTGCAAAGGCTACCTTGAGTCACTTTTGTTGTACTGTCAGACAGCAAAACCCAAAGTCTTCATTTCGCTAACAAATATATTTTGGAAACACCTCCTCTCCCTTAATACTCTGCAATTTTTTTCTCAGTGCATCTTGCACCATCTATTTCTAAAGATTTCCACTAAAAATATATGGGACTATTCAATTCCCCATATTCCCCAACACCATTTATGTCTTAGCTTTCATTAAGATTTTCAAGGTTGCCTCAGGTTTTCTCAGCAGTTTTGAGTCACTTGCTGGGAGGGATTACATTTCCAAAGTATTTGTTTTCCCATGAAAACTGAGTTTTGCTTATGTGCCAGAATCAGCAGACGTCTTATAAATAGCTTTGGATAGATGACAGGAAATGATGCAAGATCTCAGGCCACTCTACAGAAGACAACTGTTTGAAGTGCTGAGGAAAGAAAGACTTGCACCATTGGCAAGTTCCACACAGGGGGAAAAAATTAATGCACAGAAGCATCATTTGCTACAAAGGGTATTAGACTTATGAAACATAAGACCTCTTATTACAACTCAAGCAAGAAGCATTTTCTTGCAATTACACTACAATGAGAAACAAGAAAATTAATCTTTCCTTTGAAGAGGAAAAACTGACCAGAATTGTCAAAACTCGCTTTGTCTTTTACTCTTGGGGAAACAGACACTCTCCTTACACGCAATAAATGCCAACACACACGTTGGAAATGCTCCAGGCTCTGGCTGGTGCCAAACCCTGGGATCATCTTCCTACCCTGGCATTTCCCATTAGCTTCAGCAAAGTCTCTTCCAACTCAAGTGCTTTACATGGGCTCCAGTAACAGATGCCTGGAGGTTAAGCTGTGTCTATTCATCTCATCTGAAGAACTCCCTGTTACTCGTTGCAGTAGTAATACAGAATGGAACATTAACTCCTGGTCTCATTTTGTTTCTATCAGCTCCCATGAAGATAAAGCACAGTGATTTAACCCCCAATAAATGCTTTATTTGGGATAGGGGCAAACTCTCAGCATTCTGAAGTTTATGACAAAACTTTGAACAGATGTAACCTTAGCACAGAGACTCCAAGCTTCTCCTGCAGTACCAGGCTGGCTCCTTTTCCTGACAGCAGGCAGCACCTCTCAGCCCACTGCCCGCCGTGCTGTGGCACCGTGGGTGACTGCCCAGCGTGCTACCCATGGAGGGCTGCTAGATCAGTGAGGAACACACAGGGTGCCTCCCCAGCAGGTGCTGTTCCAGTCAGTCAGCCCAGAGAGGGATGCACTTCAGCCCTCTGCATGCCCACCTGGCCGTTCAGCATCGTGTGGGCTCAGAGCAGGGTGGGCTGGTGCCCTCCTGCTCTGGGCACTGGCAGGGCACCAGCGTTAGGCACACAGCCCATCTGCACCCCCCGGTGCTCTCCTCCCCACAGGCAGCATCGGAGCCGTGCCTGGGACTCCTGCTGAGGGTTTACTTCAGGAGAGAGTGGCATGTTTGATCCCTGGCATGAGTGCACCTCAGAGACATCCTACTTTCAGGAGTGGATGGTTTCTACCCAGGATTTTTGAGTTATCTGTTCTTCTGACAGACAGAAGAGCCTAGAAGCACTCCTACCTAGGAAAGGAATAAATAATGCATGGCACATTTTTTGTACTGAGTAACTCATTTTACCCATGATCTACACTTCTGTAAGCCTGAAGAACAAAGTCTTTTTTTTTTTTTTTCAGTAAGGACATAAAAATCTGACTGAATCTTTGTTATTTTGGAAATGTAAGATTTATTCCCTCTCTTGGAGGTGCAACAGTGCTGAAACTGGGTCATCCCAAACTTTTTCAGTTAAGGGCTAGACAAATGAAATGCATCTGTCCCTGTATGCACTGCAGGACAGAAAAACAAATCCACTTGTTAGTGGACAGTAACACATGCACATCCAGTGTGTGTGCAGGAGAGGAGGGTGCGAGGGAAGGTGGGCAAGGCTGTCAGCCCTTGCAGAGCTCATCAGAGCCAGTTGGCCCAACTGACCTTCAGGACCTTACTTCTTGTCAGAAATGCCTCTGTTGGACACCCCGGTGCTGGGGAAGCTCTGGGAAGCAGTCCTCCACCCAGACAGTTATCTCACAGAGATAAACATTTATTGAATGGTTATACCTAGAGGCTCTTCCATTATATAAATAGCAAGATTTACCCTGCAAGTGAGCTGGAATTAGGAAAGATAAAGAGGTAGAGAAATCTTCTGCTTATAAGCGCATCAGCATTCTCTTATCTCCAGCATATCTTTAAACAGTTTTTAACCGCAAATTTCAACAGTCAAAAACTGTTAAATGAAAACTTAAGAGATACCCCGTGCACCTTAAACATATATTTTTTGAAAATAAAAATATATTCCTTCCTCATTTCTTTGTGTTTTATGAAACACCAGAGAACCATTTAAGCCTCAATTAAAATAAAAACAATTCCTGATAAACCTATTTTAGTAAACACAATAAGTTGCTAACCATTATCTCATATTTCTTCTTATTGTTTAATCAGGACACTCCCAAAACAAAAGCAATCAGGATGACTCAAAGAAGATGAGTTCCAACCTTTGGACCAGCTCTAACTGCAATAGTTCTCATGATTGCTGCAATTCAGCAGACTCCAACATGATAATAGTGTTCACGTGTGCTCCACGACCTGCTCCAGCCCTGCCCTGGGTGACAGCGAGAGCTGCTCCATAGCTCCTGAGTAATCTGCTGTCCCCAGCTCACAGCAGCACCAGCCAGCTGACAGCCCTTGTGCCCGTTGTCACAGAGGTCAGGTGCACGAACCCTTTCACTCCTGTTCCCGAGCGGGGGTGACAAGGCCAGGCTGCAATCTGGGAGCTCTTACTTGGCCGCCCAAAGCAATCAAGAACCAGCTTAGCCACCAGACAAGAGCGAGCAAACTCTTCCTGTGTCTTGAAATGGTGGCCCAGAGGGGTAAGACTGCAGCTTACAAACCTCTCACCTTTTCCTTGCTGTTAACTTTCCCAGGACAGCCTGTCTGTGCTCGATTTCTGTGGTGGAAAAGGTATATCCCAGCAATCAAGGACAGACAGAAGACTCAGCCTTGCTTTCAGAGTCAAACCATTCTGCCAGGGCTGGACTGGGAATCTCATTACCACTGCCCATCCTGCTCCAAGGGCTGCCCCAAGGAGGGCTTAACACTCCCAACCTGTCTGTCAGAGGTGCCTTACAAAGACTTCACAAAACAGCACAATACTTGTCAAAACCAAGGTGGTGATTTTCCCCTCAGCCCAACAAAGGTTTAGAGATGTCAGCTGTTTATTTTCTCCTGACAGACTACCCAAGCTGGTATTTCCACACCTGCATGGACTATCTAGATACTTCCTAGAAGTACAGAGTAAAGTGAGATTATTATGGTTTGTGATAATACCCCTGTTTAAATAATTAAGGCAACTCATTTGCTTGTAGTAAAATCGATTCAAGGACTACATGTACAATTTGTGATCAAAGTACTACCCTGTACCCCGTATTTATCATCCCAGGTCCAAAGACGTTTGTTAGTAAACAATAGCAATGTAATCATTGCTAGGCAGCAGGGAGTTGGAGGCAGGGCTTGAACAGGCTGCTGTCAACTAAGAAATGTCAACAAAGAACCTGCGGGGACTGCTGAAATCAAGGGAAGCAGCAGGGCAGTAATGGAAACTTTTGAACCTTTTCACACAGAGGAACAAGAAGATTTATCTTTCTGATTGCTGAAATGTTTCAGATAGCAGGAGAACATGGGAATATGGGCTTTCATGACAGCTAATAAACTTCTCTGACCTTGGAAGGGAGCTGCATGTGGCATGACAATCACAGTAATCAGAACAGGCTCTATCTGCTCTGATACAGCTTTACTGCAGGAGCAGATATCCCTTTTCCTCCTCACAACTGCTCAGTGCTCTCCTTCATTCATTTCACAAGACAGTTCTCACCTGATTACCAGCAGCTGGATACCAAAAAAACCAAAATAAGTGTACTGCCCTATGTACTATTCATAACATACTGCCCCAGTCTGAGGGCAGAACCACCAGGGTTTAAGGGCTCTGCAAATAACCATTAAATCAGTTTCTACAATCTGCAAGAATATCAGATTATTATCATTCCCACTGTTCTGAACTAAGTCACAAAAGAACGAGATCAAAGTAGCCCTTACTAGCAGGTTTAAGGTTACTAGAACTGAATTTTGCAAGGGTTTGGTACTTTATTCCACTGTTCAACTTTTCAACTCGCTTTTCAAAGTCTTTGATCCTGGCACCAGGAACAGATCCCCAAAGCTCTGAATTCTCAGTTTACAAGTTATTCTAGGCTTTGTCCAGGCAGTTCTGATTTCCCCCAGCACCAGCAGCCCCCGAGCAGCTGAGGCTGTTCCCCCCGAGTAACTGTGTTTGCACACCCTCAGTGCCACTCTCTCCACTCCCTCTCTGAGTCCATCTAGTTTCTCCAACTCTCTTCCCATGGCTTCTATTTTCTTTTCTCCTGTCCACTTAAAATCTCATTTCTATAAGCTTTCTCTCCCAACCTATTTCTTAAAAGTTCCCTACCTATTTGGTCCTTGTTTCTTCCACACATGAGTCAGGTGCTGCTGGAGCCAACAGGAGCCACTAAAAGCAGTACATGGGAGGGATAGTCCACTTAAATTCAATTAAGGTGCTTAATCCCAACTTAGCCTGCAGAAACCTGTGGATGCAGTCACAGGAGAATTTCTGTTCAGAGCTGTGTGGGCTAGAGCACACCCAGGACTCACAGCATCGGAATTTATCTGCGAACAGATCTCCCAGTCTGCAAAACCTGAGGTCTCCGGTTCACAAACGCCAAGAAAGACAAAACACGCACTTTTCATTCTGGATTTCAAGAGTGCCCTCCTCTTCTGAAACAGGCAAAAGTCTTTTAAAAACTTTTTTTTGTTTGCTTGTTTTTAAGTAGGGCAGAATCAGTGATCTCCTCTGCCCCGGTTCTTGTCAAATAAGCTAAACATTCCAGCCAAGTTCGGATTTGGAAATCTACCTAGCACAAAAATGTTTCCATCTGAAGAACTAGCCGTCAGCAGAGTCAGGGCCTCCCAAAAGAACCTTGTCGGAGCCACCGGGATGCTGCAAGTGCCGAAGTGCTGTGACACCGCTCCCCGCAGGTCCCCCCGACCCCACTGCTCTGCCCTGCCCGGGAACGGGCGCCTTCACACCGTCTGCCCTGCAAAAGGGGCACAGGGAGCTCACACCGGGCACAGAGCTCACCCGGGGTACAGGGAGCTCTCCAGGGGCACACAGAGCTCTCCAGGGCACACAGAGCTCATCCGGGCTGCTTCGCCTCTCCAGGTACCTTCTCCTGATATTCCCGGGAAAGAAAGCCGCTAGCTGTCGAGGAAGGTGGTGGTAAAAGAGTCTTGCTACACAGCAATGGATTAAGGAGGAAAAGAAGTGGCCCAGAGGGTTTCTGAGGAAGAAATGTCCCTGTCAGTGCCCTCCCCACGGGTGGGTGACAGGTTGCTGGGGGAGCACAGGTTGCCCGGGAGTGAGCAGGACCCGCTGCTCTGATGCTGATGCTATTCCAGCTTCCCTTCCCCTTCACAAACCTATTTTGGGAAAAGGGGCTCAGCAGTGCAAAGCAGGAGGCTGTAAGAAAACATCCCACTCTCCAGGACAAAGTTTTCTCCTATTCTTTTGCTCCAATGGGTGCCCACACCGCCTGTCCACCACCCAAACCCTGCTGCTTGCCCGGTGTCCTGGTGCAGACCCCACTCTCCTCGCTGCAGGGCTGTGGGCAGCCGGTGCCAGGGCGGGCAGGGACACAGTTACAGGGACAGACCCAGCCATCAGGGGAATGCAGCACTGACGGACACGGGGAGCTAAGTGTTTAAAGAATCTCCATCATCAGCTTCTCCATAATCTCAGGTTTTGGCTGATTGGAGAGACGGACAGAAACCACATGGGACTGCGTGCAGGGGATGAGGAGAATGTCAACACCAGCCCAGCTTTCTGATGGTTACAGAGGCTGTAATTTCATTTTCTTTCCCTTGTATCCTATGTGAAAGGCATTCCGAGTCGTGCCGCACCCCCTAAGTCCTATTAAAGAAAACGAGACCTTGCAAAGCTGTTTTCCGATGTGACGGACTCAGGTTTAGTGGCTCTCTTTGACAGTTTTCCATTAACTCCCGACTGAGCAGAAGCAACCAGGTCACCGAACAGCAGGAGAGCAGAAGTCCTTGCCCAGATGCCCTGCCTGGGGTCAATCTATTTCTTGGAGCCCCCATCTCCAGCCTCAGCAGAGTCTGTCCCACCCCCGTGTCACAGCGGCCGGCAGGGGCGAGCAGGGGGCCTGGGGAGAGCAGCTCATCCCACCACTGCTGCTCCAGGGGTCAACCTGCAGCACCTCAGAGCCACCCAGTGCCACCCTGGGGACACCCTGCGCTGCTGGAGGGACTGTGTCACCTGCGGCAGCAGCACAGGCTGCCCCCAGCCCTCCACGCCGGCTGCCGTGGCAGGCAGGATCTGGGAAATACCTCCCCAAACCCGCCCTTGTGTTCTCTAAAACAAGCTTTTATTCATGCTGCTGCTGGTGAAAGATACCTGAGAATATATCTGAAATACACGGAAAATAACCCGAGTCCCCAGTCTACCTCCGGTTATATTATTCCTGAAGCTCTGAGGCTCCTCTCCCTCTGCAGAGCAAACACAGCATTTGCAGGAATAAAGCTGCACTTATGTAAGTCTCTGAGAGTGCCAAGCTGAAAGTCTGACAGAGGAAAAACTTCTGGTAAAAACCCATTTTTTGTCTTTTCAAGAGATCTAATCTATCTTCTGCGCATTCCTGACCTTCAGAAAGCATTTTCATCTCACACGTTAAGTATAACAATCCTCTTAACAGGGAACATTTTGTTAGAGCTTTAATTTGAGTTACGTAAATTATTTGTAGTTCTGACAGCAGGTTTCTCTTCCGTCCACGAGGACGGTTGTTATGAGATTGCTACAAGGTTCATTTGCAATCACTGCAGATAATCATCTGAAGGGACTGTTTGAAAGGAGACTTTATCTGGGGCATATGCTACAAGTTTGTCAAGGCTTTTTATAAAAGCAGCATTTTTGCCAAATAACTTGCAGTACAGTAACATGCATAAGAATTAAGACCTTCCTGATGTGAATGGCAAACTAAGAGAACAAAAGTTTTTCTAAGTCCCACAAACTTTAGGAGGTACAGAACACAAAGGGAAAAAACCCATATATATGTATATATATATATATNACTGATTTTGTCATGGGTGGGAAAAGAAAGGCATTATTTGTAAATTTGGATTAATATTTAGGTTTTCTATTATATTTATGAGCTCCTCTCCCCTCCCCCAGTAAAGCAATATTTTACTAAAATTGAAAATATTTTGTTTGACTTTAAGAGCAATAATTTACTGAAACAAATTTTTAAAATGAGATCTTTCAAATGAAAATATGGATATTTAATTTTTAAATCTTTGTAAGAGCATTTCAGATTTTTTTCTCCCTAAGCAAAAAAAGCAAAAATTTTCATCCAATGCCAAATACAAGCCAGTCCAGTAAACCTGATTTCTACGCTCCTGCTGGCATTACATTCTCCTCAACAGTGGTGCAGAAACCAACAAACCCTTCTGCAACATCAGAGTACCCCAAGGAGCGACATTTTCAAGGAGGAGAAAACCCGTGGGTCTGTGAACCACACACACACAAGCACAAACACAAGAGCCATGCAAAAGGTGCTCAGCAGAGAGGACCTTTACCCACAGAACACCTACTAACATTTCCAGATCTGCCTGGGAATGCTTTCCCTCGCTATTTCCAATTGCATTGCGCTAACTCGCGGTGTTTTACCTTTCCCTCCCCTTCTTTATTCAATGCCAAACATTTATTTTCAGCAGTCTATACGGAGTTGTCTCATGGCTTTATTAGCAGTCTTTCTTAGAATACTTTCTCTACAGAGAATGCAATGCATTAGGGTTTCTAGGGACAATGTTAGTACTTCTAGGGACAACGTTAGCTATTCCTGTGAATTATCTAGAGACACCAGCTGATTAATAGGAAATTATTTTATTTCTATAAAAGACAATATATTATTATTATTTTGGCAGTTCTCAAAGAGAAAGAGATGTTTCTAAGTGTTAGTTAGAAAGGTTGATCTTTATACTTCTTTCTCTCTAAACAAACAAATCTCATGGGAGAGTACACACAGACATTTAACTTACCATTACTGCAGCTATCTTTTGACTTCCTCAGTATCATTAATATTTAAGCAGAAAGAACAGAACAAACAATTATCCTAATGATACCACACCAGAACTAACAAAGTAATTTTTAAAAAGTCATCCAGAAGAAGTGAGAAGGTCAACCAGAAAACACGAGTCAGGAATAGCTGTGCTCCGAGCAGGGGAAGGTTATGTTGCTGTGATATGAGTAGTGCACAGCTGTTACTCTAGTAATAATTCATCATATTAATATTTAAATGAGAGGAGGAGGGCACGAGGTTGTGTGTGACTCAACGGTCCCTCCCTGTCCTCCAGCAGAAAAACAGGCCACCAATACAGAAAGAGCATTAGCAGCTGCAGAGTGGGAAGGTTTATTTTCATTGCCTCATGAATAAAAGTGGGCAAACGGGTCCCTGAAGAAGTCTAGAAATTATCCTGCTTTTACTACAGCAAGTCGAATTCTGTCTCTAGTCTCAGCAGCAGCCATTGCCTGATGAGCAGATTGATCCAGCAAGCAGTGCTCCAGGTGTGTGTTCCTTGGATTTCAGAGTATTTCCAGCAAGCCTCCACACTTCCTCCAAAGAGCTGCCTGCAGGAGTCTCGCCTGGCAGCCCCTCACAGGGAATTGCTGAATACTGCTGTACTTTGCCATTTATCTAAAGACACGTTTATAAAAACATTTCTTTAACGGGGGCTGACTTACCTCCAGGCTCACGGCGCTGCCTTGCCCATCTCTGGGTGGGCAGGTCAGGAGAGCTGAGGAGGAGCAGGAGTGTCTGGGGCTGCTGTGAGGAGCAGGAGTGTCTGGAGGTGTTGTGAGGAGCAGGAGTGTCTGGGGGTGTTGTGAGGAGTGTCTGGGGATGCTGTGAGGAGCAGGAGTGTCTGGGGGTGTTGTGGGGAGTGTCTGGGGGTGCTGTGAGGAGCAGAGCCTCAGCCCCGGGGAGCCTGGGGGAGCTGCTGGAGGTAGAGCAGCAACACCCAGCAACAGCAGGCTCAGCTCGAGGTGGAGGGCTGGAGGGAACAGCTGATGCAGGCACAACCCAGACAGATGTGGGTGGCATCCCTGGCAGGAGAGGCAGCCCGACTACGTGTGGTTGCATACAGGGTTGCACAACTTTATCCAACAATTCGATATAAACACACCTCTCACATGCTGGGGTTTGGGAAGTTGGGATTTTCTTTTGAATTCTGTACAGCTCCCTGCTCTTTGTTAGCAGAAGGGTGTTACTATGATGGTCCTGGTGAGCAGTGCCTTGTTGGCTATGTAACTCTAAACAGGTAATAAGCAACCATTGAACCAGAAACACGGACATGGACTCCAGAAATGGCCATGAGGCTAAATAACAAATAGTTTGTAACAGAACAAATCCACAGAAAAGCATTTAGTTTAGTGCTTGGCATGAAAATACAAGGTACACAAAGTACAACATTAGGAGATGGCAAACTCATGTAGTAACATCAGTTTTCAGCACACCAAGGTAAATTCTTCATCGGAAATTTTCTATTTTTTCCTGTTCAAGCAAAGATGTTCCCCCCTCCTTTCATTTTGTAAGCCTAATCCTTCATGAACAAGTTTGCAACCTGAGTTAACATTGATACTATTTTTAGCTGGCTGTTACAAAGATTTTATTTACTGTATCCTGTACAAAATGATTTGTTATTAATACACTGCAGAAAACACCACTCGTCAGATCTTTTCCATATCCATTGTCAGCATCCCAGCAAAGTAACCATTTAAAACTGGTCCTCATGACTTGCTCCCAAGGTTTTTATATAAAGCTGAATCAAGCCCCTGGACATGTTGGAGGCATGGGGAATACTGATCTAGGCTGCTTGAAAGAGTAGATGACAGAGGTCTGCAGGAGGATATCTCTTCTCTGTTTCAGTAATTACAGTAACACACTAGCCTGCAGAGATGGGGCTCTTCCTTCCTGGATTTTGGGAGTGCTGGAGGAACAGGTGGCCCAGACGGGCTTTAATCCCCAGCAGAGCCCTCCCTCCACTGCTGCTGCCTCGTGGGTACGACAGATAAATGAGACCAGAGTTTGCCATCCAATGCCCCTAGGCTGAGATGTATCCGTTTAAACCAGAAAAAAATCTGTGGACAAAAGCTAAAAAGTCTTTGCAAGCACTGAATAGCAAATTGAAGGTGAATGTGTCATGGAAGATAAACATTTTCAGGTACAGATTGGGCCAGCTGACAGATTTAATAGCTTCCACAAAACACCAGATTGCAACAGCTTTTATAACTGTCTTTATAGGCAGCCATCAATTTCCATCTGGGCTTGGTGGCTACCAGGCCAGTGAGCAGAGTTGGAGGAGGTGCAGAAGCCCAGGCTCAGATTTGCTCTTCTTTCAGTGACAGAAGTTACCAGTTTAATCCAAATCCCTGCTCTTGATTCAGAAGAGGCTGCAGCCACTGTTGATGAGTACCTTTGAGGTTAAAGCTTCTTCAGGCTTTGTCTAATGCCTGCTCAAATGCCACACCATTCCAGCCTGTGCTCTTAATTTAAAAGGAAAAAAACCAAATTCATGCTTGCCCTGGGAACAGAGGGGTCAGTGTGAAAAGCCACGCTGGCACCACAGTCCCCAAACCCTTATCACATGCAAATTCTAATTGAATTAGCACGTGTTAAAGGTGCAACCACCAGGTGCAAATGGCTGGGTACAGCCCTGGCACGGTCAAACACAGCCTGCATCTGTGCCCAACTTTTCCTTAACCACATGGCCTCCATGGCTTGGTCTTCCTGGTTGAAATTGGGCAGCTGAGCTTCCCGCAGGCCACACAAGGGGACAGATTCCCCTCTGGCTCTGCCAAGGCCACGTGGTCCACTTGAGACACTAACAAATGCTCTCAGAAGTGCTGTGTCTAATTTCGATTCCAAGTAACAGCAGCAAGGCTTACGTAGTTATTTAACAATCAAAAGAGAGGGGTTAGCTTTTTATAGTCTAAACTTTATGAAGTGATAAAGATCTATTAATCATCTCACATGCAGTTTATCTACAGACAAATAGGATTAAAAATAGAGCAGGTAGTTTCGGCTCCTTTTTTTTTTTTTTTTCCTTAATTGGCATGAGAACAGCAAGCTGGCAGATGAGGAAAAAGAAGATTCCTGAGGATGCCGAGCACGAGGCTATGGCTGAGCTGCAACCAGAGCTCTCTCAATTATTTTTTCTCCCTGATGAGAGGCCAGATCTTAGGTACCCTTGAGTGGCCCTTTTCTGTAATGAGGATCTCAGTATTTGGCCTATTCATATTTTTCATTTCATTTCTCTGCACTTGGTCCAGGAAATCACGAGGCTTGCCTTGGCATTTTACCACAGGAATCAATGCAAAGAATTCTTCCTTTTAAGTGCTTGGCTCTGCCTCAGAGTTTTTTAATCTTTCCTTTCCTAAATGTAACTGATTGACAGGAGTGTGCATCCCTGGGTCAGTTTTCAACTCAATGTTCCTAATAGCTTAACTTGAAAGAAATACAGTTTCACAAAGAATTTTCCTTGGGACAGTCTGGAAACCCTTCTTGTCAATAAATAATTTCTACCAAGTGAAACACTGACAGAGCTATGCTGCTCAGCTAAGTATACTGTGAAACGTTAACCTCCTTCCCTGTCCCATGGTGGCACAGACTGTTTTGCTGCTTTGTGACCCGTGACTGACCTCACCATGAACTCCCGTATTTTCAGCACACCTCCTTGAGGTCTGGGATTGAGTTGGCGCCTATATTTAAAGAAGCAGATGGCAAACAGCAACTTTCATTTCTTCTTTGTCCATATTGAGCATTACATACAGTGAGAGAGGGGCAGATACTGTCAGGACCACTGTTACTCATCCAGGACACAAATTTGTTCCCGTTGCTGCTGGACAGGAACCGTGACACTGGAGATGCCAGGGCTGTCATTCCATGGAGCTCCAGGACCTTGTGATAAATTCCTGAGGGTGTCAGAGGGTGAGAAGCTCTGGGAAACCCCTCCACACTCCAACAACCCCACCGAGAGAGGGTGTGCCCAAAAGCAGATCGTGGGTGATGCCAGCACAGCACGTGGACAGGAGCCACCTCACCAGGATCCTGACTGACACCTGCGCCTCTGGCTCTTCCCCATCCACTCCTTCCAACCTCACCCCTCCACTGAGTAAGTTTCTCTACACCCACACTGCTCCACACCCACAGCTCTCCTCCTTCACCTGTCACAATGTGCAGCCTGGCTGTGCTGGCAGCCCCACGACGCCCTGCTCACCCTGTTCACTGCTCTCGGAGGCCCGGAAAGGGAAGCCTTGTTCTGGCCGAGCAGAACACCAGACCTCCCTTCCAGCCGTGTCTCCAGAGGACCTTTCCTCATGATGGCATTGCCCTGCACAGGGATCCAACTCAGGAGGGCTGCATGACTTTGCCAAGCCTGCGCCAGCAGCCCAGAGCTATTTTATAATTAGCATGCTGCACTCAAACAAGACAAGTTGTTAAGAGACATGAACAGAAGAGTGTTTTGTGGAAAGGGCTAGGTAAAGAAGAACAGGGCAGTTTAATATCCTCACAAAGAACACTGATCCAAAAAGGAAAGGAAGGGATTCTTCTTTTCATTAAAAGCCAAACCAGACCAAAGCCCACTCTTCCCTCAGTGTCAGCAGAGCGCCCAGTCTCCCGTGGAAAGGCTGCTACAGCCCTGCTCACCCGCCCAGGCCTGGCAGTGCTGCCCTGGGAGAAACAAAAAAGCCAAACCAACCAAACAAAAAAGTCCACTCTGACTCAGAAGTCAGTCCTGCAACCTGTACACACGAGGCTCAGCAGAGCCAGGAGGGCCGAGGAGGGGTCGGGGCAAGGTGTGGAAGAAGCTCCCACAGCCCAGAGCCCATGGCTGGGCAGGCCCCGCGCTGCCAGCACGGGCACGTCCCTCTCTGCCTTGTGCCCGGGCTTCTCTTCGGAGCTTGTGCTCCCGGGCCCCGAGCGGACCCGAGGGACGCAGGGGACAAAGTACACGCCGTGTTCTGGCCAGGCTTTGCCAGGCACAAGGTAACAAAGGGCGCTCAGCTGCCCCGTGCTCTGGAGGTGAGGCTCGGGCTCGGCTGCCCCTTTGCGCGCTGAGGAGGTGCCCAAAACCAACCCACACGGCTCAGCAGGAGGAAACCGCGGGAAGAAGCCCAAGGCACTCAGCTGTCTGCACGTCCAATTAGCAGCTGTACTAACGAGAGCCAGGTACCTGTGCCCGCCCCCGAGGCTGGTCCCTCTGGAGATTTGCCACCAGGGCCCTGGCCCTGCCACCCGCATGGGCTGCGCTGCCTGCTCGGTGCTGGCCAGCCGGCAAGCCCTGGCCTTCTGCTGGCTCAGCATGAAGGAGCTGTCAGTGGAGCTGTCTCTGGGATACTCTCTTGTCTGACATCTCCCTCCAGAGCTTGTGGTCGAACTCTTGTTATTTTGCTTCAACAGAGATGCTCGAGCAGGATTGAGAAACCCAGAACTCTGCTCTACCTGCTTTACCTGCTCAGCCTCCCTCACGGCCCTCTCTTGGCCAAGCTAAAGTAAATTTCAGCAACTTAGATGGTAAAATATTTAGCCTTTAGGTCACAGCTGGGAGGAAGTTGTAACAGGGCAGCACAGACCCAGCCGTCCTTGTACAGTCCTATAAATTCACAGAATCACAGAATGGTTTGGAAGGGACCTTAAAGATCATCTAGTTCCAACCCCCTGCCGCTGGCAGGGACATCTTCCACTAGATCAGGTTGCTCAAAGCCACAGCCAACCCGGCCTTGAACACTTCCAGAGATGGGGCATCCACACCTTCTCTGGGCAACCTGTGTCAGGGCCTCACCACCCTCACAGTGAAGAATTTATTCCTCATATCTAGTCTAAATCTGCCCTCTTTCAGTTAAAAGCCATTCTCCCTTATCCCATTGCTACATGTCCTTGTCAAAAGTCCTTCTCCAGCTTTGTTGTAGCCCCCTTAGTCAGTGCCTGCTGTGCCCAGCTGTGAGGGGCAAATCCACAGGGAGCGATCCACCCGGCTGCCTCCTGCCCTGACCCAAGAGGCTTGGATGTGCATAGTCAGACTAGAAGCTGGACATCTACAGCAGATACACCACCCCAAACATGGAAATATTCCTGCCACGTCCTCACTGAAGCTGGTTCAGTCTTGGCCCTGTAAATGAAGAAAGCCTAATGCTGGTGAAGGTAGAAAAACCTCTGTCAGGAGCTCAAACTGTGGAACAAACAAAAGTGTTACAGGGAAGTGGAGTTGGGAAAGAGAAAAGGGAAAGAAGGAAGGAAGAAAACTCAATAGAGGTTTTACTGTGCATGAGGATCAGGCAGCTTAAAGTGCCATAAAATCTTTTATACAAATGTTGTTGCAGTAAAATGAAACAGCAGCTATTCTCAGGGAAACGGCAGCTACCCTCAGTGATTATAGCAGCAGCCTGCATTACGCCATATTTTTTTCGTTTTGAACCAATTGCTCTCACTAGTGGTATGTACCTGTATCCTTACAAAGTTCTTCCGACCAGCATATCAAGTGGAAACTGTTTAATACATTTGTACACTCAGGCTGGATAGGGCTTTGTTCTGTAACTGTTTCTCATGGTGAGATACCAGACAGAACTGCATGAGTCACTAACTGCCCATCAGAGCACACATAGGTTTATTCATGACTCTCCTTACCCCTGGGAACAGATAAACAGTTTAGATACTCCTCAATTAAATCTCTCCAGGACCACCTAGTCACAGATTTGTTTTTGATTTCCTACTTTTAAAAAATTTTGTCCCTGTCTACTGAGTTCACTACAGGCAAAGCTGGTGCAGTATTACTCTTTTTTATTTCAATCCCTGCTTTTGCCAGAAGGTTAGTCAACATCATAAGTCCTACCCCACTTGCTCAGACAAAGTCTCACTGATCGCAGAGATGAATGGGGCTCATTTCCTCATTTTGTCCCATGGGACAAGAAACATACTCAATAATGCCCCGGGTTACATATGGCTCAGATATACTGCCAGGGCCCTCCAGCCTGTTCCAGAGCAGATTTCCTGTATCCCAGACAGCTTCCCATTTAAACAGGCACAGACTTCCTTCCCACCATGCAGGTGGGACCATAAGTACCCATGACCCTGCATTATCAGGCCCATATCTTCTGAGCAGGTCACAAGGGCACAGTGGAAGCAAAGAAGTAGTGTTTAAGCCACCAAACAGTTATTCTTTCATCAGAGCAGCAATGAAACCAGCACTGCACAGATCCAAAGAGGAAACTCTGCCATAATGAGCTTAGATCAGAGTGCAAAGTAGGTGGAAACATGCCAGTTAATGACTTCCAGCTCCTGCATGGAGAGCACAGTGGAGGAGGACAAATGGAGCAGTGTCTGTCCTCAGCTTGAGAAGTCACAGAGCTCCTTTCTTCTGGATGCTCCATTTGTGTGTTTGGAGTGGGGGTGGCTTTAGGGATGAATACACACAATGACACATAGAAACATGCCACACATTTGGAACTCTGATCAGACAGGCCTCCACAGCATTCTGCAGTATTAATAGTTGGGTTTTCATGTAACTCATTACAGGACAGAACTATTTCATGAACTCTGATATCACACTGAGTCCAAAGAGCAGTATTGCTTCTCCCTTGTGGCTGGGAAGGCAGGAGAGAGGAAAGTCTGGAAGACTGCCACTGTCGCTTGGGTCCCTTCTTCCCTTACTCACAAATTTCAAACCAGGCACTTTCAAAGTATACTGAACTTGTCACAGAGTAAAAGACACAGCCTCATCTTTCACAGGACAGGGAGAAATCCTCCATCATGCAGCCAAGGTATCCAACTAGGACTACAGGTCAAGGGAAGGGAAAGAAAACAAAGAAAACTACATCTGTGACCCGTCAGCAGATTAGCACTGAAATAAAGATTGAGCTCCATGATGTACAGCCCTCTCAGAATCTGGGCTCGATAAAAGTCCAGGCTCTACCCACACAGCAGGAGCAGTAAGTGCCTGGGAACCAGCAACAGGCCCAGGCCAAAGAGAAGCAGGTCAAGAGTCTCTAAGGTTCAACCACTGTATTCAATACACACAACCAGAAGGGCCAAAAAGCCTGTGGGACCGTGCAGACAAGCAGCAGGACTGCCTCAGGCCCTGCCACCCCTCTGTGTCATCATCCCACTAAAGAGGGTTGACTGTTCCTGTGTTTCTCAGATGTCTGCCTTCACTGGTCACAGCTCTCTCAGTCAGAGGGACGTTTGGGACTGAAATTCCAGACTCCCGCCCTTTTGCCACTAAAGCACCCAACCATGCCATTCCCCCGGTCTTCAGCAGGCCCTCAGATTTGATCTCCCACAGAGAGATCACCTCCACTCTGTCCTGCCTCTCTTCCACCCCTCCAGAGGCTGAGAAGCCTCTATCCCCTCATCCTATGCCACCCTGAGAAAGCTGATGGCCAAGGCATTCCCAGGCAGCCTGTGCTGCAGTCTCACGGCCACTCTTGGCAGACAAAGCTGGGGTGCCCTCGCTGGGAGAACGACCCAGGCAGTCACCAGCTGGAGGTGCCTCAGATAAACCCCCTGAGAGGGAGAAGGTGAGAAGCAGAAGGACTCACGCTGACCCCACTCTTGCTGAGAGACACCTTTACACTTCAGCACCCTGGGAACTGAAAAAAGGGTGTTCTGGGGCTGAACAAATCTGAAACTTTAATTTTCAGAAGTTTGGGTAAATACTTCTGCCTGGTTGTTTTGCAGCATGTGAACCTCACTTTGAGTGCAGGTTTCCACCCAAAACTCACAGCAAAACTGCTGAAACCACAGACTTTTACAGAAACTGCTCAAAATAACTACCTTAGCTCAGGTTTAGTAAAAATTCGAACCTCTCTTGTAGGCAGGGGACGGGGTTTCACGCTGGTGAGGAGAGCAGCAGCCCACGGGCAGGGCAGCCCAGCAGCTCTGCACACCTGAGCCACCATCGTGCCCTGAGCTGGGAGTAAGGACTGTAAACTTTTCCAACACTTGCATGGGTGCTTTTCGAGCTTTCTGCTCCCCCTGCTTTGTGGCCACTCTGCCCATGCTCCAGACATGACCTTGTGCCTTCCCTCCCTGTTGTATTCCACGCTGGGAGCCTACTCCACGTACTCTTTGTAGCAGCCCGTTCTCCTTATCTGTTGTGAGCTCAGCAATGCGAAGAACGTGGGACACGGCAGTGCTTGGATGGGACACCTGATGTCAGGAAGAGCTTCCCTGGCTCCTTGAGCAGGACTGCAGCTTCACCAACCTTGCCTGACAAACACCACTGCAAGCCTTGGAGAATGCGGGAACAACTCTTCCCTTCTGTGAGCTGGGTCTGTAGCTCTTCGCCCTGCATAAAAGGCTGTTCAGCACTCAGGGCTGCCAGGACTGCCAGAAGCTGCTCTTTGCTTGTGGTTTTTTTTTCCCCTCATAAGCCACAGACAGAAGAAAACCACAGAGGGAAGAAAAGCCTTTAATCAGCATTGGAGATTTGGCTACTACACTTCAATTCTCTCTTTTATTTTTCAAACAGACAGATCTAGAGAAGAGATAAGCATATGCCTAAGCAGTTTGCTGAATCAGAATCAAAAGAGTACTCAGATTCTCCACTCAAAAATTGCTTTGATACCTCAGTTATGCAATTCACTTAAACAGTACATGTAAATGAATTTTTTTTTTTCCTCCCATGCTTTTGATGCTGATATTTCTGTAGAAAAAACTGCATATCACAACCCTAACAGATTTCAATCTTCCTTGGCAAGCCTGGCACTGCTGGGTAGTACGAACAGGCGGTCACCCTGTCCAAAGTGACACTGACAGGCAGTGGGCTTTGGTCCCCAGGAGTCAGACTGATAAAGGCAGTCTGGCAAATAGCTGCTATTCAAAATACTCTTAAATCTCTGCCCTGAAGACACAGTGTAGACTAGAAAAGACCTGCAACATAACAGCCCTGTTAACAGATTTTCTCAATGCAGTAAAAATGACAAACTTTCCTACTAAAGGTATTTTTGCTGGCAGAGCAATTCCCAGTTCAGTAAGTTAAATAACCTAAACAGGAAAAAGATCACATTGATTTAATTATCCACCTACAATGGTATTTTAACGATACAGAAATGGCATAGGTTTTTTTTCTTTAACCAGCATTTCATTATCATAAGCTTCTAATGTGGGCCTGGCCTTAAAGACCTGTGGGACAAATTTATGCCAGAAGTCACTTTATGCTGGAAAAATCTGTAACCATTATCCTTTGCAGATATAGAAGCCAATGCACTCTGCTATGCAAAGCAAAGGCACTTGCTTTGGTGTTTTCTAGAGAGGAGACTTTTCACTTAATTTTAGTTTTTCCCCTTACAATAGGGAACAATCCTAAAGAGTTTTGCAGACAGCTTTTCAAAATAAACACACAACGTCATGCTGCTGTGGGAGGAGGGAGAGGACAGGCTCTGCTCCTTGGGGGCAGGAAATGAGTGCTGGGGGAGCAGGAAGCCTCGCAGCAGGGATGGCAGGTCCTGGCACCCGAGCCAGCTCTGGCTGCTGCCAGCCCCACGCCAGCTCCATCGGGGCCATTCCGTGTCCCACCAGACCAACAGCCTCTCAGCCAGGCTTCGGGGGGCATTTCTGAAAAGCTGCTGTTAGGGAAAAACACCCAGACCAAACCAACCCCAACAAACCAAAGCAAGGCTGGGATTTCAAGTTGCTTCCACATGGCTTTATGTTTAAAAAATCATCACAGGATTGATAGTACTGCAGGGTCTGATCCCCTCGGTTACACATATGCTGCAGTGGTCTGTAATCCATCAGGGTGCTGTATATCTGGATTTTATAGATGTATGTATGAGCTGAAAGTCCACATTAATTTCTATAGTTAATGACCAAGAGGTTAGTGAAGGGCAGCAAAAGCAGTTCCCATTGAGATAAATGCTGGTCTGGGTTTCAGCAGCGACCAAATGGGAAGTTTGCAAACCAGGCCTGGAAGAGCAATCAGAAGAGGTTGGCCTCGGTGTCAAAACATCCTTCCTTGCATTTTCTCCTTGAAGGGCAGATGGTTGTATGCAATCAGGTCGGGGCAATTAAAAATATTCTCATTCCACTGGCTGCAAAGTGCCATCCTGGCCAGTGTGAAGCCCCTGCAGCAGGTGACAGGGGTGTCCTGCCTGACTGTGCACTGGGAACACCAACAGCTCCAGTTCACCTGTCCCTGCCAGCACTGCCCCACCACCCATCCTGTCCCCGGCAGCTCAGGATCTTCCAGGGACCTTTTCAGCCTAAGAGACGGGGCTCCCAAAACCAGACAGGGCAGGGAACCGCTCTGGCAGCAGGGAATCTGGCATCAGTGCCAAAGCCAGGGCCACGTGCTCAGAGAGGAGGGATTTTGGGGTGCTGAGGCAGCTACAGAGCAGTCACCATCCCCAGTCACAGCCCAGGGCAGCAGCTCGGGCCTGTTCCTGGGGAGGGCAGAGCCCTTCCCAGTGCAGTGGCAGCAGCTGGGGGTGCTGGGGGGCACCCGGGGGTGTCTGTCTCACCCAGACTGCCACAGCGCAGTACAACTCCGAGCCCCTCACTGCTGCTCGCTTGGCCCAAGGACACCAAACACCCTCCTGCCCTGCTCGTGTTTGTTTTGCTTCAGCCCCCTGCTCTTCTGCTTGCTCTGACAAGGAAAGGACAGGGCAAAGAGAGCGAAAACATGTTTTCTGCCTTCTTCTGAACAGCAGAGGATTCTGCAATACACTGATCTGTGAGGCAGCAAATACCAGGAAGGGTCAGAACAGTGTGAAACCCCTTTGGCCTCCTGAAGGTGACAAGAACTTTACCATTGACTCTGTTAGTGCTGTATGGGGAAAGCCCAGGGACTGTTTATGCAATAGTGGATATTTTATGTCCAAACAAGAGGTTTAATTTATTTTGATCATGCCAGACATAGCAAAGATACCATATTTTTTTGGTTTAATCAACAAAAAACACCACCCATTCTCAAATTGTTAAATTCTATCAGAATAAACACCTGTTTGGAGTCTACACTCAGTTTAGAAACAGGGGGAAGAAGCCATTTCCCTTGATGTTTCCTCTACATAACTTTAATACAACATAATAAACAATTCAGTTATGCTACCATTGTTTCTAAATCTGGCATCAAGGTGCTGCTTTTCTAAGAGGGAGAAATCGAGGCACACATTTTCAAGACATGTTATTGCTCCACAGCTTTCCTACAACACCAAGCCCTTTCCTAGACAGAAAGGCTAAGTCCCTTCAGATAATTGCACCCATTTCAGCTCTTTTCCACAGAAATATTAATAGAAATAGAAATATAGAAAAGCTGGTGGCAAGACCAAGTGGGTAAGAACGGCTCCAGGCTGCAAAACGCTGAGTAACCCTGTGTGACGCCGAGCTGCTCTGGGTAGGGGCTAAGGACACACAGTACTGGACAGAAAGGCTTTAGCATCCTGCAGAATCAAGCTGTTACTACTGAATTCCTCTCTTTTGCAATCTGTCGGAGAAGAGCTGTGCCAAAGTGGAAAAAATCCCGGAAAATTATTGAAACATCCTTACTATTAAAGACATCATGTTTCCACTGCAAATGGATGAAACTCCCAGTGGGATTTCTGGTGTCTGTTAAGGTCAGTGTTTGTGGCATTACAAAATATCAGGCGTTCTGTGATGCTGTACTCCCAGATTTTGGGAACATTTTTAAGTAAGACTAGAAAAAAATGGCAAGTTGCTTGTTGTACTCCACACCACTGCCTGCCTGTACACACACATGACACCAACATACTGTCCTTGCTGCCACTGCTCAGCAGGACTCAGCCTCCTTCCCCTGTGCACATCCCTTCTGACTTTGCCTCACTTGGCTCCAGTGACTGGGACTGCTTTAGAAAATCTTCCTTTGGCTGCATTTGAAATCTCCAAGGAAGGGACTGTGGTCACTTTCAGGCTGTGCAGCATCCTGCTACCTTTGGCTCTAAGAGCAAATACTCTGTTCCTGCTGTTCAGACTGGCAATCACAAAACTGAAGGTTTAAAGAGGGTCATCACAACAACACTGTCATCTTCCTTCATCTCCACCAGTATCTCTGCCAGTGGGGGGGAGAGATTGCAGATAGCAGAACCAGCTGTGCTTTCTCTCTCAACTGCATTGCTTAATTCTTTCCATAATCACTAGTATATAATATCCTCTTAGGAGAGAAACCTTTTCCATACAGAACTGAGGATCACTTCAAACTGAAAGGATTTTGCCCCTTTTTCATCCCTCTAGAAATGCACTCTGGATAGACAGATTTTTATATCTCACTTTGGTGAGGAGAGATCAGACACTAAATGGCATTCCATGCAAATGAGGACTCATTACTGTGAAGCTGTTGTTTCTTGCCCAGCCAGTTATAACTGAAGCTTATAAAATTTCCATTGTTCAAACCTGGAATGTCTCACAGACTATGCCTGGACAAGGTAAATCCCAAATCCTCATTCACTGGACTGATGCATGGGTTGACAAACATGCACAGGATGGAAAAGTAACCCAAGACTGCACCATTTGAGCAGGGCCTGTCCAGGGATCTCCAGCGGAGGTTTTAATTCCATCTGTGGAGGTACAGACACTGAGGGGTGAAGTCACTTGCCTTGAGGCGTGCAACAATTTAATTGCAGAGCTGGAAATAAAAGCTGAGGAATATGAACATGCTGGACCATGCTATAATCACCAGATGCTATTGCTTCCAAGTTCTAATTAAAGAGCTGTCATTACACAAAAAGCATTTTTTAGTTTGCAGTAAAACTGATAAAGCTCAATAATCTGGTATATTGGAGAGAAGGCATATGTTTTTTAAATCTCTCAAAGATGACAATATACTCTTTTATTTTTTGGTCTGCCTCAGCCTCTGTAGCTAACTGATCCCAGCTACGAGGTCTCTCTCTGCTCTAACAAAACCAGGATCTTGCCAGTCCAAATTAAGTAATGCTTAAAATATACAGGCTACACTGCAATTTCCTACCTGAGGCTGTGTGAGAGAAACAGCCCTTTAGCACTCTCACAGAACAGATAGAACAACCAGTGGGAAAAATAACAAGTCTGGGAGAGAACAGGAGTGGCTGATGTGCTGCAGCCACCATTGACACAGCTGGCAATGTTTAAATGCATGAAAATATAAATGAACCCATTTGGTGTGGTGGGCATGCAAACGCACACAGACACACACATGAATACACACATTTCTCTGCAAAGGGAGCTCCTGCTGCCTGCTGACCCTGTGCCTGGCACTGCTCCAGCAGCTCCTGGCCTGGCCTGGGCTGGGCTGGGCTGGGCTGGGCTGGGCTGGCCTGGGCTGGGCTGGGCTGGGCTGCCTCAGCGCCGGGGCAGCTGCTGGATGTTCGTGCCCAGGTCTGTAAGGCAGGCAGGAGCTCAGCGCTGCTGCTTCTCGGACAGCAGGGCCACGGGGCAGCTGGGGCTGCTGGCACCTCGGGCTGCTGGCACCTCGGGGCTGGTGGCACCTCGGGGCTGCTGGCACCTCGGGCTGCTGGCACCTCGGGGCTGCTGGCACCTGGGNGGGGCTGGTGGCACCTCATGGCTGGTGGCACCTCGGGGCTGGTGGCACACGGGCGGTGGCTGTGCCCTGGCCAGGTGCTGACACGTGCCCGGGCAGTGTGCTGGGGTTGGGGTGAAGGTGTGCCCAGGGTTGCTCAATGCCAGGGCCTCCAGGCAGGTGAGGAGCAGCAGGAACAGTCTCTGGAGCCCTGTCCAGCCCTGCTCCTTCAGGCAGGCAGCAGCTGGGCACAGGCCACCGTGAAAGGCGAGAGGACAGGGAAGTGCACGTCTCCATGTTCCCCACAGAAAATGAAATACCTCAAAGATTTTCCTACAAACTACAGTTGGATTTCTTACTTCTGGTCACATACTGCTGTGAATCCCAGGGAGGTGGAGTGTGCAATCACTGCTGGGAACAGGGAGAAGCTTCACTGGGATCCACAGACCCGGTGAGTCTGTGTGAGCTGCATCAAGCCACAAGTGACAGAAAGCTGCTATGTCCCATAGCTTCCAGTATCAGTTTTGCTAAGAAAAAAAAAGAAAGGTGTCAAAATGAGGCCTTCAGCTAAGCTTATTTCCAGGTCTTTTTCCTGCAGGTATCCTGGGATCCCAGATATCACCTTCCTGTCACCAAAGCCTTGCCAGGGCACCAGGGTCAGCCCCTGACAATGACCCAAGGTGAGGGCTGCTCTCTGCACGCTGTTGTGCTGGCTCCAAGGAGAGCCCAAAGAGGCTGATCAGCCTCTTGGGGTTGAGACAAGCCTGGAGCAGCTTTCAGGAGCATGCATCCCTGCCCTGCCCCCCCAGGGAAGATCCATGGCTGCTGCCAGGAGCAGGAATAGAGCATGTTCTCTGTCCTGTGCAGGGGGGTCGGAGACAAGAGACCAGACCTTGCTGCACAGGCTGTGTTACAGAGGAGCAGCTGTAAGCATTTTGCTTAGAATTCACTTTCTGACTCATGGCCAACATCCCACCTGCATTGGGAGCCTGCTACCAGCAGCCAGCACAGCACCCAGGCCCATTCCCTAGAGGAGGCACAAAAAGCCCCAGGCTTCCCTGGTGAGCTCCTGGGAATCCCTGCCCAGCCTCTGGCAGCAGCTGGATAAAGGTGAACAGCCCAAGCCTTCACAGTGTGGAGAGGAGAGCTGGGACTCCTCCTGCCCCCTTTGCAGACCGAGTCATCTCCACGGGGGCATTGGTGATCTCAGCAGTATAAAAGTGAAGACAGAAAACACGAAGCAGCAGTGCCCCATCCTGTGGGCTGCTGGATTGCCCCTCTGCAGTCACGGTCTGAGCCTGGCACTGTCTGTGCTGTGGAGAAGCCACTCTTTGTCCTCTGCATCTCTTTATGGTGGAATATGCTGAGGTGGAAGGGACCCACAGGGCTCATCACGTCCAGCTCCTGGCCCTGCGCAGCTCCATCCCAGGAGTCGCACCCTGTGCCTGGGAGCGGTGTCCAAGCACTTCTGGAGCTCTGTCAGAGCTGCTGCTGTGCCCACTGCCCTGGGGAGCCCGTTCCAGTGCTCAGCCACCCTCTGGGTGAAGAATCTTGTTCTAATACTCAACCTAACCCCTCCTGACACAGCTTCAGGCCGTTCCCGCGGGTCCTGTCACTGTCACCACAGAGCAGAGATCAGCGCCTGCCCCTCCTCTTCCCCTCACGGGGAAGCTGTAACTGCAATGAGGTCTCCCCTCAGTCTCCTCCAGGCTGAACAGACCCAGTGCCCTCAGCCACTCCTCACACGGCATCCCCTCCAGGCCCTTCACCATCCTCGTTGCCCTCGTTTGATCAAGTTTGACACAGGCTGTGCCAGAAGCAGCCTTTGGTGGTGACTCAGGTGCACATCAGCCCGACAGAGGTGCAGCACGGGCATGTAGGCACTGGGGCAGTCAGGTCAGAACCAGCCAGCTCCACATCACCGAAAGCACAGTTACTCACAGCACATTCCTTCTGCCTCCATTTTAATTGAGATTTTTTATGGGCACTCTGGAGCCAAGAAAAGACATCTTAGAAGTTTTTCTCTAAAAGCAAAGACTCATACTGGGCTAGAGGTTCAGGCAATGTTTCAGCAGAGCTCTACCAGCATTTATCACAAAAAGAGAGAAAGAGGAAATGCCTTAAAACAACACAAGCAGGATTATCTGTAAGGTGCTCGTGATCAAGGTGGTGTCCTAAGAACAAGGGGCCGGGTGCATCCAAGTCTCTAGGAGATAAAAGGGAGAAAAAGTACCAATAACCCCCCTCCCAAGGTGCAGTTGAGGTCTTTGGCAAAATGTAGGAGATGAGAGAAAGACCTGCGTAATTGCTCTTTAGACAGCAAACCTGGGCAGGTTTCAGAAGCTCCAGAAGCAAAGCCAGTTGTGCTGCAGTGCGTGAGAGACGAGGCACGGGGTCATTGGCCTCTGGGGCAGTTGCCTCCCGTGACTTTGACGGGTTCACCGAAGCTGGAGACAGCCAGCTGGCAGGTCAGAGTACTCTCTGGGAAGCAGCAGGATTCCTGCCACGGCCCTTGCAGTGCCCATCCCATTAGTGCGTCATTGTGAGCAACAGAGCTTAGAGTTACGTAAGCTTCTCCTCCTGTTAGATCTAGCACAGGGGCCGTTCGAGCTGTGCTTGGTCAGAGATCACCCTTGAGCTGCCAGTTCCAGGGCTTTTTCGGATTCAAAACTGACCATAAGTGTGTGTATGGTTGGGTTGCAACCACTGGATTTCTCACAGCCTCTGTTGTAGAGCTCTCAGCTCTCCTGCTGCAGCCACCAGGAAGGTGGCAAAGGTGGGACTTTCATTACACACAAGAGCAGCATTTTGCTTACCTACCTAAGGGCAAGTGGGAGCTCCCCACAGGGAAGTTCATGCTTGGCAAAGAGAATTATGAATTTGATTCTAGCAGCACTACAAAACCTGTTTGCCTAATCAGATGAAGGGGTCACCCAAGTCACCAGAGGATCCAGAAAGAGAAATTCCTGGCGTGTACCAGGAAATCTTCAGGGTATGTTGGTGAGATGTGTTTCAGTCCTGACAGGATGAACACCAGGTACAGTGCTCAGGCTGGCATGCCATGGGAGCACAGACAGATCCTGTCCTCCTGTCCCAGCACAGGACACCCGGGGCAGGGCAGGGCTGCAGGACCTCCAACACCTTGCACACCTTCTGCACAGACAAAAGCAGAACCTTACACATGCTGTCCTCCAAAAAGGCACTCAAAAAAGAAAGGGTTTTTTCCTCTGCTCACTCAGAAGTTGAGAGAGCCAGTGAGAAATCCTGACTCAAGGAAAATGAGCAGGACTTTGCCACTGATTTCAACAGGCCCAGCTTTTCACCCCGAGAGTCCGCTCTGCTGTTGAGTAAGGAGATAAGGTGCCAGAAGCAATAGCCTGGCCTCGGAAATCTGGAGGGCTTTGTTGGCTGATTGCAGAAGCAGCAAATGCGCAGCTCACCCACAGTGCAGATGTAATTTGCCTGCCTTCCACTTTGAGGAAAGCTGAGGGTTCTGCCTTGTTTATTGTGCAATAGGAAGACATTAATAATCATGCCTGATGATGTTTAAGAATGGAGATAAAATTCTTTATTATCATGGATTATCAGTTTGTCAAAGGGTAGGCTGGCAGACAGAAGCTTTACTGGGATGAGGTTTGCATTTCAATGAGCAATCTGCATGGAGAGCTTTCAGCTCCTCTGCCCTCAGATCCAGGCAGAAGCAGATCTGAGCTGAAGCATCCTTCCAAGGTGCCCTGCAGTGCTTAGAGAGGTCTGATTCCAACCAGGTCATGGTCAAGGCTGTCAAGGCTAGAAATTAGAGACAACCTTAGCTGCAGAAGATGCTGTGCTGCAGGGTGAGTAATCAGGGGTTTAGAATAGCGTGCTGGAAGACTGTATTTCCTGCTATTTATAAATGCCGCAGAAATACAAACTGGAAGCACTGGTGTAATGATTAAACCTCAATGCTCCCTCAGACCCAAGGTGCTCAGATCCTTTCCTGAAGCCAACAGTAGAATCCAGCTGCCTTCAAAAGACTTCAGGGGCTTTGCTGGGAGTCAGAGGCAGTTGTGGCACTATGAAACCTTGCACAGATCTGAACTTAAAATCAAGGCTCAGCATGACAAAGAGATGATCGATCACCCCTTCACATGTTGGCGTCTCTTTCTGCAAGCACAGGAGCTGGAGAAGTCCCTCATTTCCTCATCTCCCTTTACAAAAATATACTTAGTTTTCCCTGAAATTTTGTGCATCAAAGAGCTGTTTCTTTGCCAAGCTACCAAGTGTCTTGAGAGTCACGATGGAGTCTCAAGAGCTGATAAAGCTGTGCATGTGGCTGAGGAAGCTCTGGGAGATGAAAGGCAAGCCACATCCCTGCTTTGGGCCTTATTTCTACAATCCACAAGACTCGCACAAGGGACAGCGTTGGCTGCATAAATTCTCATGGCCCTGAGGAGCTCCGTGCGGGAACCGGCTGACAGCAAAATCAGATTCTTGTGTAGGGCACCAAGCCTCTGCCACGCTTTGGAACAGGCCCGAGATGCCAGCACCACCCCGACAGAGCCACGGGACACAGCACCGGCGGCTCTCGGTGTGCTCGGGGAACAAAACAAAGCTCGTGTGGCTGTGCGTGCAGGGAGCATCTGCTGTGCGGGGAGAGCCGGCTCGGGCACACACTCACACTCACGGGCTCCCCAGCCACAGCCTCGCACCCAAACACAAGCTGCTGCTCCAGTGTGAGGCTTGGCTGGGCTCCCTGCCACCTCCCGGGCACTGGCGTGGTTGGGGAACAAGCAGATTGCTGCCACAGAAGTAACCAGCCATTATTTCCTGTCCCCATTTCTCAGGTAAAGGAAGTCAGGGCGCTGCACGTGCTATGAAGACCGGGTTCCCCGAAGCAGAAAGGCACGAGTCCAGCCCTGGCTGCTCCTCACTCATGCCAACCCTTCTCACTGCAGTTTTGGCCCCTTTCTTGATGAGTGATCCCCCATGGACCTGGGGGACAGACCCTGACTTCATACTTGAAGCCTGTTGTCTGCCTCTTTAGCCTTTTGTGGTTTAGGCTGGACAGCCCTTACTTCAATAGTTCCATGCAGAACACAGTGTGGGAGGAGAAGTGCTGCTATTCCTTTTGCAGGGGTTTGCCATTATTATTTCAGCTGCTCCTCTGAAATGTAATCCACCACTTTCCTCTACTGCTGTATACAAAGCCCAGATCCAGAATTTCAGCTGTAGCTGCACCTCTGCTGAACACGGTCAGAGAACCCCTTGTCTGGGTCTTCCTGGCTACACGGCTGTCCCAGCCCGTGTGACAGTGCCCTTGCACAGTCCCCTGCTGGGTAAGGTCAATGTGCAATTTCACCGCATCCAGGCAAGGCAAAGGCAGTCGGGAGCTCAGAAAGGCAAGGAGCACTCCCTGCTACATCCCCATTTATCTCTGTGCCTGTTTCTACATGGCAGGGGAAGAGGAGCTTTGAAAAGCATTTCCCTTTGCAAGTCACAGTGACCTGAAAGCACAAGCCGAGCCCAGCAGAGCTGCCTGCGCCAGACAAAGAGCAGCAATGACTGTGGCTGCACACAATGACTGGAGGCAGCAGAGCCTGCATGCACTTGACAGACAAAACCCTAATAGACCAAGCTCGCAGCGTGGGTTGACACAGCTGCCACCCTCTCGCTGTCTCTGCTCTCCACAGAAGTGCACAGTTTGTGCTTTGCTGTGAGGGCAGAGATGTGCTGTACCTTCCCTCCTTCCCTCACCAGGCCGAGCTGCCCCAGAGCAAAGGGGTGAGGTTTAGCCTGCCCCTCGCCACCTCCCCTCGCTGCCCTGGGGCAGGGGTTGCTCTCCCCAGGCCTCATTCCCGGTTCGACACCCCTGGTACACTGCCAGCCTCCACAGATGGCCACGGAGCAGGGTTTGCAATACAAGGAACAGTTGAAGCAACAAAAGCCCTGCCGAGGCTGATTCAGCTCGTGAGCCTGCATCCCATTAAGCAAGTCATTTTTTCCAGTTGTTCAGCACAGGAACCACATGGTCAGCTCAGGCTTCCCGGGCAGTGGCTGGCCACGCTGAACCAGCTCTCCCAGCCAGGCTGCTGGCAGCCAGCTTCCTCCAAACTGGACCAAAGTTGCTCCTTCTACGCTAGGAATCGAGCCCTTGTGAAAACAAGTCCTTGTGACAAGGACTTCCAGCCAACTGAAGGCTGAAGTCCCCCTGGCAGTGCAGTGCCACCCCAGCAGCCTCTGCAGAGCCCGCTGCTGCCTTTGGGTGCCCATGGACACCTGCCCAGCGCTGAAAGGAGGGATTTTCCTCATGTCCCCAGCTGCAGGCTCCAAACGCGGTCTGGAAAGAGCAGAGGCAGCTGTGAGGCTCTGTGGGCTCCGAGGGGCAGCACAGCTCCCGAGGAGTGTGAAGGAGGCATCGGCTCCTGCACACCACCGTGTTCCAGAGCCGGGGCAGACACAGTAACTCGACTCTTCCCCCCTCTGTATCATGTCTTGGACTTTCATTGTCTCACAGACAACTCCACACAAATCTTGTCCTTTTAAAACACACCAAGTCATAGTACTAAAAAAATTTCAAATCCTTGTAAAACCTACAGCTGGTGGAACAGCTCTGAAAAGGTTTTTGTCCTTGATGGCTGCTGAGCTTTGTGCTGTCCATGAAGTGATATGGTCTCCAGCCAGGATGTGGTTTGTTCCATTCTGCATCTGTGTCATCCACAGAACATGCTAGACAGAAACAGTCATCAGCTGGGAGATTTCAAGCAGGACTTTATAAAAAAATAAGCTATTTTTTAATGTGAGTAGATATCCCTAGTAATTCAAAGACCACAAAGTACATTAGGAATTAAATTCCCATCCAAAAGGATAGGTGATAGGAACTAAATGTAACTGCACCTTTCATGGACTGGCTGCCTTTGAAAATGTGTCCTTTAGTCATTTAGCTCAAGATACAGTTGCTTTTAATTTATCTTGGGGGGCTTTGACTCATAATTACTACTGACGTATATGCTGCTCTCTGAAATGAGGCACACTGAATTGAGAGTTTTGGTAACAATAGGATAAACATTAACTGGGTAACCATTTTGCAATTGTTAAGCAAAGTCTAGAGATATGGGAGTTTGCTTAACAAAACTGCTCAGAGGAGTTTGCCATAGCCCTGGACATACTTTTAAGTAAAAGTCGTTACCAGATTGCACTGGAATCACATGAAGATGATGACAGTGGAATTACCAAACTGTTTGAGGATTTGACCTCTGAAGCAGACTGCTGAATGGTTTTGGATTGAAAATGAAGGCTCCTCTCCACTGTGCAAACACCTACTAGCTGGAAACACGAGGAGTAACTATGGTGTAACTGATAGCGCCAGACCTGCTGGGGGTGGCGGAGCTGCTCCGGAGACACGGACGCGTGCAGGTCCTCCCTGTGCTCTGACACACTTCCAAATGCTGACCGTGAAGCTCTGGGTGACCCCTGCGTGTTGCACCAGCCACTAACCTTTAGAGCAGCCCAAATTGTCCCTCTCACTTTCATGGGGCTCAGCCTCCAGACCTACAGCTTTCTGCTGCTTTTTTTTCCTATTTTCTTTCACGTTTGAGAGTTACCAAAAGCACCCACGTGACGAATGCTCCGGGCATCTCTGTGCTGCCGCTGCAGTTTCCTGGAAGCACCAGCATGGCCTGATGCTGCACTTCTGCTCGTGTGCTCAGGCGTCATTCCTTGCCTGGCAGCTCTGCAGCACCCGTGCCACGGCAAAAATCAAGCGCGGTGTTTGGGTGCATTTTGGTTTAGCCAGATGATGGTGTTTTGAATGTGAATGGTATCACATTACAGAGCAGGCTCTGATCTAGATAACCTGAAGCCAGAGCAGTGCTAATCCTGCACCATCCGTGTCAGCATGCTTACTCACCTCTCCTGGTTAGGGAATCAGGCACTTTCCCTTCAGCCTCAGGCTGGACCAAAAATACCAAAAGGGTGCGGGCAGAAACTGCAATTATAAATTAAGACATCACAAAACCAGCCCTGCATAAAACCGAGATCATGCTCCAGGCTTGAGCTGGCTGCTGCATTTACTGAATAAAACAAGTAGAAAATTTACCAGAATCACTGGGAGATATTAGCCCTACCACAAGCCATTATAACAAAGCTATAAAGTGTTACAGTATGTGGAGGACCATGATACAGTAAAAAAAAAAAAACAAAACAAAGAAAACCTCAACAAGTCATACACACCCAGGATTTTTTACTGAGAGAAATTTAAAACTTGGTTTCACCGATTTTCTGGAACAGGATAGGAAGTTTTTAGCCCACATGAAAATGCACATTTTTAAGTATAGCTATGAACTACATAATATTTAAACACTGACATAAAAAGTGAATCATCTCAGATACTTTTCTTCCTTCAGACTAAGTATATATTTTGGAGATGGGCCACTGGCTATCCAGTAAACAGTGTACTTCACTAAATGACCCATTTCCTCAGCCAGACCATTTAGAGGAGACATTCATTTGCTTCCTGTAAGTAACACTTGTGGAAGAAATTTCCACTGTGAAGCAGGTCAAGAGCCAGCAAACAGCCCCGAAGCTCTGTGCAAAACCCACAGGGAGAGCAAGTTAGAGACTGCTTACACTGAAGCGGCTGAAGTGGGAAAGCTGGAGTGGCAGAGCCTGCCCAGCACTGGCTGGATACATTTTTCTTGACAGGAGGCAATAGGAAAAGTGTAACAGAAAGGTATTAAGAGAATCGCGTTGCTCCTACAGCTCAGAGGCAGCAGAATGTGTAATTGTAGAGGCCATCCTCCAGCAGCAGGCTTTGAGACCGACTCAGACAGGCAGTGTCTGTGCACGGTGCTGGTACACCAGGACAGCTCTCGGTCCTGCTGCTTGCTCCTCACAGCAGCCCCCAACCCCTGCTCACTCTGTGGGGCCCTTTGCACCCCTCTGTTCCTGCAGGGTTAGGCTCGTGTTAAAGGAAAACCAGCAAACAACAAAAAACCAGCCTCAAATCCATCCATCTCTCAGGTGTTACAGTACTACGAGCAAGGAGGACCAGCAGGAGAGCAAAGGCTGCAGTCTGTTCTCCTGTAAGGAGAACCAGCACCGTGGGCCAGGCTGGACCAGACCAGCACACCAGACCTCACCCTGCTCCGGACAGGCCACTGAGCAAGGGAAGAGCAGGAGAAGAGGCTGAAGGCAGGAGGAATTCAGTGGCATGTTTCTCCATTCCCCTGGAGAAGCTAGAGAACACCAGGGCTGGACCACAGACGAAGGGACACGACAGAACCCCCTCTGCAGGGGTGGTCAAATCCTCCCCTTCCACCTCACCTGTATCCAGTGTTCTTTTTGCCACAGACAGCAAGGCACCTGCAGCTCACTTTCCCTGTCTCCTGAGACACTGAAACCCCGGTGAGCCCTCACATGTCCTGGATTTCCAGACACTCAGGATTCCCAACAAGTGTGCAAAATGTCCAGCTTCCCCTTGGGTAAGACCTGTGGGTGGAAGAAAGGACACATCTAGAGGGACGTCTCCTACTTAGAGCGGGGTGGAACCTTGCTGTTAGACCTGACTGAAAAATGCCCAGCAGACATTGAACAATGTGACCGCAGAGCCCTCTGCCTGTTTATGGAGAAGTTCTGACAAAATGATGATATGACACAAGGCTTAAAGCCAATATGAGGTACTGGGTAGAGTGACAAGTGGGTGCTACTGTGAGAAAGCTCAGGAACACTGAAATTCAACAGTACGCCTAAACTGCAGATGAAATTGGACAATTATAGCTTTGTACCAAGGACTCCACAGCTTGTCTTAAGGCTCCTCAGAGCACTTTCTTCTGTCCCCAAAATGCTCTTTGTCTGGTTTCCCTCCATAAGCTGATCTCATGCAAGCTGTACCCTCACAGGCGTGGTGATGTGGTCAAACATAATGAAAAACAGCCACGAAGTCTCTCACTGTGATCCTGCTGGCATTTGGCTGAAGATGTCCATGCCAGTGGGGATGGAGAGGCTAAAAAGTAACAGCTTCTACAGTCATTGGTGTGAGAAGGAGCTGGACCTTTACAACATTTTGAAGGGATGAATGCTGACTATTAAAGTCAAGCTTTTTTTAAGAAACATATAAAAAAAGGATAAGCAGTCATTAACGGCAACCCCCACAACAAGGAGTTGGAACTAAATGATCACTGAGGTACCTTACAACCCAAACCATTCTAAGATTCTGTGAAAACAAAAGAGAAGAAAGAATCTTAAAAGCTACTTGTATTGCAGTGTAGTCACTGTCGAACACCAGAGCTCTTTCACAGCTTTGTTGTCTCAGACCCAGCGAGGTAAAGGATGTGCTGTGCTATGTTTGCTCTTTGGGCCATTATACTTTCTTTTAAAGATAAAATCTGGAATGCTTATGAGGTGTTACTTACTTAAGAGGAGAAAGCAAATATAGTAGAAAAAGTCATATGTTGCAAACAATAAATAAAGGAAATAAAGCTGAAATGTCAGCAAAGGCTTGCACTACTACAAGAAAAAGGGCTAAAATATTGAAGTCATTTCTGAAAGGCTCCTAGGAGTATGCACATGGACAAATCATTCAGGAATCCTATTCTCTGACTGTTTCCTTAGATTTGGCTCCTAACCTCCTCTTCACTGCCTTTTCCAAGTATATTTTCTATGTAAAGTGTCTTTCTGAGCAGCCTCCTTCTGAATTTCTTTAAAAATAAACTTCAGGTCACCATTCAAAGCCTCTGAGAGATCTATGATTTGGAGATCACCCATCTCTTTTGATCATCATAGGAGCAGTTACAGTCAAAAGAAAATAAAAACAGAACCTACCAGTGTCTGATTGAAGTAAGAATCAGACTCACATTCGCTGCACAGATGAGTTTTATCACTTTTTAATGTAGACCATTGTTGCCTAGCCTATTCACTCATATTGCCTTCTGGAAGAAGACTAATCTGGAATATTTTGACAAAAATGCAGTGTTTACACTGGGCTTCTTGATTCAGTCTTTGAAGGCAGAGAGTGCAGCTGAAGTGTGCTGTCTGTGACGTTTGCCACCCGCGGTTTGGAGCCTGCCATCGGCACCAGTGACCTGCAGCCCCCAGCATCTCGGTGGCCCTGGCTGAGCTGGAGGGCTCTGTCAGCTGGCAGGGCTTCAAAGCACTGTGAGAACAGCTTTAGAGCAAAACTAGCTAATTACCACAGTCTGCAGCCAAGATGGGCTCTCCTGTATTATTATATTGTCAAGTAAGAAACTGTGGCATCCCTAAAGATCTGAAGAGATCCCCAAACTAATCACTGTTGTATATACCCGGTTACATAGCAGAACGTTAAAACACTATGATATTTCAAAGCTGGAAAAAAAGAATTTAAAAAAGAAAACCACTAAATACCTGACATCACAAAAATTAATTATAAGGGATCAAAAGCAGCTTTCAATCTGACACCAGTTCGCTGTCCTCCCACACGCCCACCGAGCAGGAGCAGCCCCTGCACTGCCAGCCAGGGCTCCAGGTCGCACCCACCAACATTTCCAACTCCCTTGGTCCCGTGGCCAAGGCCCTGCTGAGGGAGCACCGTGCCAGCTCTGGGCTATGGCATCTGCCCCAGGGTGACCCCCTTTGGGGGAGTCACTCGCTGCAGCACTGAGAACAGCACTGGGGGAAGAGTTTCTCACTTCAGCCCTGACCGTGCAGCGTGCAGGAAGCGTGGGCTGGCGCTCTGGGTGGTGACACGGCCCTGTGACAGCACGGGGTCTCTGCTGCTCTGTCCCATCGAGCACACACAACACACACATCAACGGGACCCAGCAAATCCTTCCACCAACGTGCCCCAATTTTCGTGTGCTGATGTCTGGTAGGGTGCTACTTCATGAGCAATATTTCTGACAACCTTCTCACTGGGCAGTGCCACCCAGCCCGCCAGGGATTCTCTGGAACCACAGCAGTAACAGCGTCCCAGAGTTAACAGAAGGAAGCAGAGATAACAGAAACTCGATTTAGATAAAGTGATACAACAAATTGACCTCAAACAGGGCCAGCACCTTTGTATCTTGGTTCCTTGGTAAATACTTCTAAGCCAACATGTTCCTTGCCCTAATTTCCATCCCTCTGAAAATATTAATGCATTGTTGCTTTCAAATCAACTTTCATGTGAGATTTTGAAGCATTTGGCAATAATTCCTGATGAAATTAATTTAACATGGTGCAAATCCTGAAGTGTGCACCAGGATACAGAATGAGATATCTGCCAGCATCTGAAAGCACCAAACCCTGCATCTGGAACACCAAACCCTAGCCCAGCACAGTTTAAAACTGGAGACATCCAGCTGGGCAGAGAGCACACAGCTGAGTGAGAACTTCTGTACAGTCAGCCTTGGAAGGGCGTGGAGCTGGAGCCACAGAGCCAGCTCATCTTGTAGAGGAGGGAGAGGAAAACGCTGCCCAGAGCTGATGGCCCAGAACTGCCCGGGAGAAGGCTGATGGTGCTACAGACACACAGGTCTCCTCTTGCTTTTTCAATTTCATTCACAAGTTCAAGGATGCTTGGTACTCATATTTACTGGGAATATTGTCCAGTCGCTCCCTACCCAGGTGGTGAAATGTTATTCTGTGTATCCACGTTAATCCTTATTAGGAAGAAGCTGGAACAAGTTTCTTACCTAAGGGACTTGCTACTCACATTTCACATAAAATGGGGCAAATTTACTTTTAAAAAGAAACAGAAAATGCCCCACAACCCCAGTCTAAAAGCAAAGCAATACCAAATTGAAAACTTTGCTGTGAGTCACCTAAAGCAGTCCAGGGAACCCCCATAACTTATCCCACTGGAGAGCAGAGTCATGGATTTGCACAGAGACCCAGGAAGGGCACAGAGCCAGGAAGAAATACTCCCTCTTTCACTGGAACAAATACCAGGTGTTGGTGCATATCCGTGAGCTGCGAGATGCAAATGAGTCCTGAAGGGCTGTGGGCCCGTATTCAGGTGACCCTGTGGAGGCAGAGACTTGCAGCAGCGTTTGCTCTTCTGGGGAGAAGAACAGCTCGCAGTACAACCATGTAATAACCCTGTTATTCCTCCAGTTTTCCTTCGAAACAAACCCAGTCCCCCACCAGGCTCAGCGCTGCGGTGAAAAGGCTCTGATCTCACCTGTGCATGCCAGAGCAGGCTGGGACAGGGGCACCCCCTGGTTAGAGCACAGTGCCACGGTGGGGTAAAGCTGCGGCTGGGAGGAGCTCAGACCGCCCGGCTGCTTTCGCACGGCAAACACAGCACCCGGCCCAAGGACAGCGGCACAATGGGATACGAATTCACATCCTGACGTGTTGCAACCAAGCAAGAAGGGCAGTGAAAGCAGGCAGAGGGAAGAGTTGCTCAAGGATGACTTGGAGATGTTAAGACTTGAAAGTCCAGAGTGGCCATCTGCACAGGGAACCCGAGGGGAACAACCCCTGGAGCTCACAGGCGGAGAACTGAGAGAAGCTGCCAGCAGCAGAAACCCAGCCAGCCCAGTTAAAGCCCAGACGAGGCTAAATCTTGGCTTTCAACTAAGATTTACACTGCTTTTTCTCCCATGTTTCTGAGCCTACAGAAATCTTACCCCACTGCACTGTGTTATTTATTTATAAAGTGATTAATACAGCTTAGCTTGCCTCAAAGTAGGGAGGAAGAGTAGTTAATTCAGAGAGTAGGGAAGGCTCGTGCAAGACCACATCACATCAGCATTTCTCTCTTCAATTCTCTCATAAAACACTGGAAAGCTGCGTTGACTTTAACAGCCGTGGACATTTATCTTGGTCACAGCTGTATCAGGTTGCTAAGGCCACAGGAGAGCGAGGGGGAAGGCAACGTGATGCCTGGTGTCACACTGTGCTGCAGCTCAAAGGAAATCAGCTTCTGTGCAGGAGAAAGCAATTAGCTGGGAACAATGTGGATGTTCCTAATGGCAGCGTGGGGCAGGAGCCTTGGGCTGCATCCAGTTGTGGCTGGGAGGGCTGGCTGAGCAGGCTGTCGCTTGGCCAGCCAGGACAGGAAAAATAAACTGCCTCATTTTGTACTTTTACCTCTCACAGTGTCTAAATGACATGTCTACTCATCTGAGTTTTCTACTTAAACACCCTTAAAATAAGAAAAGAAAAAAAAAAAGTGAAACAGCTACCAGAAAAGAAACCCATAGTGAATGAATCAGAGTTGCTAGAGAATATTTTCAGGCACCATTTTAGCTGGGTGCAAAGACAACTGCAAGAGCAGCAATCTCAAAATAGCAACATTTTACAGGTCATGATGCAGTAGAGCTCACTTACACTGCTGTCACCTCCCAGCGAGGCACAGCTGCTGGGTTACAGCAGAAATTCACCTGCAGCTGCAGAAGGTCTTTCCACGGCTAGGTGTGCGTGTTCATTCAGCCAGCAGCTCCCGCGGGCTGTGCTGCCCCTTTGACCCTGCACCGAGCAGCTCACGGCTGCCTGAGGTGTGCCTGACCAGAGACTGCCAGCCTTCACATCCGCTGCCTTCCCAGAACACCGGCCCTTCTCTTCCTTTTGCCTGCTCGGACTTGTTTTAAGTGACTCGCTGCATTTCACACCGCTTCAGACGGGTCTGGAACAGCAGAAGGAGGAACTGAAGTAATACCTGGGGCCGAAGAATGCTCTGTAATCTCAGTGCACAACTCCTGACTTCATCTAAAAAGATTGTTCCCAATGGAGGAGTCAGAGATTAAGTGATTTTCCTTTTCCCTCAGTTTTCCTGAGGATCTCCGCGTGACTCCATCCCCCCGGGGCAGCCTGTCCTTCCCTCCCGGCGGGCTGGTGACAGCGAGGGAGCACCACGGTCCCTGCTCACAGAGAGGGAAGCCAGAACGCGGAGCCGCAAGGTCTCTTCCCCAGGCCCTCTGCTGAGAGCAGCGGCCCTCTCCAGGCAGGAGAGGAGCTCCCAGCACACGCTGAGACCCAGAGACAGCAAAGGAAAAGCGCTGCTGGCAGCCCTCCTCTCGAACTGCCCCGGGATGCTCCCCTGCAGATGCTGCGCTGGGAGCTGGGTGCCAGGGCTGCGCTCCTGGGCAGCACCAGGGGCTCGGGCACAGGGCTGCCCTTGAACCGGGGGCAAACACCAGCTCTGGGTGCCAGGGCTGCGCTCCTGGGCAGCACCAGGGGCTCGGGCACAGGGCTGGCTCTGAACCAGGGGCAAACACCAGCCCTGGGTGCCAGGGCTGTGCTCCGGGGCAGCACCAGGGGCTCGGGCACAGGGCTGCCCTTGAACCGCGGGGCAAACACCAGCTCTGGCTGCTCTGCGGCTCTGAGCAGGGAACCTCACTGCAGCAGCCAGAAACACGGCATTAAAGCACAGATCACAAAACCTGTTGCCACAGGAGAGGCCTCCAACATGTGTCCCTCCGAGCTGTGATATGATTGGGGCTGTGAAACACTTGTCAAGGGCTGGTCTTTGTTAGGAAAGCTTGCAAGAAACATCAATAGGAAAACAGCTGCTGTAAACTTTTCAAGTCCAGCTGCACACAGGAGTTATAGGTACAAATATATAAACAGTAGCTCTTAAACCAATTCGTTTTAACTGGAGGAGGCTGTGCAGCTGCCGTGGCAGATCTGAGGGAGCCTCTGGAAAAGCAGATGGTTCTTCTATGAAGGCAGGAGCTGGAAGAAGGCATTTATCCAATTCCCTCCCAGGCCCAGCCAAACATAAGTATACCAGTTCTCAACAGATGAGTGACCAGAGAGGATTGGTGCTCTGTTGGCTTAAAACCACTTCTTCAACTACACTGGTGCAAAGCTGTTTGCAGGTCAACCCTCAGAAAAAGCACTTCTGAAGTGCAGTTTCACTGGAAGAACCAGAAACTGGCATTAACTCGCTGCTCCCACCTGGAAGGTGGTGCTCCTACTCCCTGCATCTCTGCTGCCGTGTTTCTGCTACCAGGAGCTGCCAAGCAGCCCTTGGGGTCCAGCCTGCAGCTACTGCCCAGCAGCTGCCCCAAGGCAGCCGGGGCTCTGTGGCACCGTGGGCCAGAGGCTGGCACAGGACCTTGGCTCTGCACCCCAGAGGGGCACCAGGATCTGCAGCCGGGCTCTGGGGAGGGGGAACCCACCCACCCTGCCAGGGCTTCTGCTGACCCCAAACATCTGGATACCTGTGTCTGACACGTATGTGCAAGGCAGCACAGCACCAGCAGCTGCTGCTGATGTCAAGGTCGTGCGAAGCCACGCGATTTACGTCTGTCAGCTGAGAGCCTGCGGGTCGTGTTTGCCCAGGGAAAAAAAGAGGCGAGGATGAGGATGGGTTATGGGAAGGATTGCTGACCTGGCAGAGAAGAAAGTGCAATTCAGCACTAAAAATAATGGTAACACAAGGAGATCCCTGGAAAGGTTCTCCTGCTGTGCCAGGGGGCACAGGGGAGGTGTCAAGACACATTCCTGCAGGAGCACAGCTTGCCAGCACGGTCTAGAAATGATCCTATGGGCACCGACACAGCTGCCAAATGCAAAACGTTTGCAAAAACACGAGCTAGGGCCCACGGGCTGGCCACAACCTGCCCAGGACCTACCCAGCGTGTCCCACAGCCACTGCCACGCTGGGCTCACAGACTGGCTCCGTGCTGGTGGCCCCAGCAGAGGTGACAGGCTAAGGACCCCTGCCCCCCGATGTGCTTCAGGAGAGCATTTCCCTGAAGCATCTGCTCAAACACTGGGAAATCTACAGCTGCAACAAACCTCTGTGGGCTTCTGCTGAGGGTGGAGGAGGCTGAGGAGAAGAACGTCAGTGGAAAGGTGTAACTTCCTGTGATTAGCAGCACTCTTAGTCCAAAAGCAAGAATGAACTGGACTGGAATCTCCTCTTGGACCACCATCTATCACCAGCAGCTCTCTGCACTGTTCTGTTCTCCAGGTCCCAATTCATCAGCTGAATTTACCCCTTTACTGAGTCATTTTTTGCCCTTCACACAGTGCAGCACCAGCTCTGGTGGCTCCTCACTCTGATGGAGAAGGCCTTTCCTTTTGTAAGACTCTGCACAACCCTGTCAAGGGCTCAAATAGGTCAGTGTTTTTCCTAAGCTCTAAACAGAAACGAAAACATAGACAAACTGCTGTTTGACCAGCTCTGCAAAACAAAACCTCCTTCAGCAGGGTATGATTTGTGGATTAAAGTTTTTCCCTTGAGCTCAGTGCAACCCAAAAATCTCTTCCGGGAGCTTATCACAATTTAGCTAACCCCAATCCTTAAAAGACTTCTCTATCTCAGCACACCAAGGAAGGTCTTTGTCAGGGACTTTCCAGGAGCCCTTGGCAAACCTGCTGCACACAGGGCACAGCAGAGGCTCCTGAGCCTCACAAAACGCCTGAGATGCCAGAGTGAGAACTCAGGGGGTTGATGTCAGGAACAGAACAAGCCTGGGCATTATTTCACTTTGAAACCCTTTGCCTGTCATCTGGAAATGCTGCATGTTGTTCCAGAGGCATGGAAAAGGGGGGCTTCAGTCGGAGCCTGCTGCTCCTCACACCCAGGCTTTGTGAGGTCCTGGGGAGGTGGCAGCAGCCCCTGGGGCAGACTGGAACTGGTCAGTGAAACAAAAATGACAGAAAACAACTCACAACATCCCTCCTGATTTCCAGCTGCTTCTTCACAGACTACACTTCCTTTACTCTCCAAGACATGCATGAACACGAGACTAAAATGTGTGCAGCTCAAGGGATTAATCAAAGGAAGCCATGAATTTCCTGGGAGAAAGCAGACTACAAACCTGCAGTAATGAACGACACAGAGACATTGCTATTAAACACTGGCACAGGCTTTCTTGGTAACTTCTGTCCATTCATAGTAGTGCCATGTCATAGCCCTCTTAAAACCCAGGAAATATTACCATGATGTAATCTTACCAGTTTCACAAACAGGAATGAAAATACCTGCAAGTCTGGATAGGCAAGCAGAATATTTTCATTATATTAATCTAAATAAAAAAATAAACTCCACAACCAGCAGAAAATGCATTCACATTAACTTATTTGCAGTGGAGTTACATATCGTTAAACAACCCAGAACTAGGAGCTCGAGTTCTGTGAAAACATAACTGTGGCTCCTTGAAAAAGCAGAACATCACATAAAAGCACTCAGCACACACAGAGTTAACCTTTGTGTGCTGCCCTCTCAAACAGAACTGGTTTTGAGATGTATTTGTTTAAACAAGTTAAGAGAAATGTCAGAGGCCATTTCACCAGCAGCACATGACGACAGCCTCCTTCCCCCTCTATCAGCAGAGAACAATCACACACTGGGCACCAAGGGCTGACTGAGGTTGAGTCAGAGCAGGAAAATCCATCCAGAAAATCCATGCAAATAAAGGAAAGAAAAGACAGATTTTGTATTCTGTTTTCCCCCTCTTCCTCCTCTGTTCCCTCGAACAATGTGAGCCAAGCACAGACTGCCTGTGCTGCTCCTGCTGGAAGAGCCCCTGGAAGAATTTGGCACAACCTCCTCAGTTCCCACAGCTCCCATGGGGGTACCGCTGGAAATCGGGTGTGTGGACAAATCCTAGCGAAAGTTAACGGCCTCTGGTCACCCCAGGGCAGAAAACTCTTTTCCAGGAGCATCAGGAAACTTTTCCAGGAGCATCAGGAAACAGCACATCATTCCAAGGACGGGCTCGTGCATGAAGCACAAGGGCTCTTACGTCTCCTCCAACACGAGTTTTTCCATGACCACATGGACGAAGCGTTCTGGTGTTTCCCTGCAGCCCCAGGGGACACGGGAGGTCACCTTCCTTCAGCTCATAAAGGACCCAGGGCCACAAGGCTTGTTGAGGGCAGAGCATGATAAGGGCCTGCAGAGAATCCCACTTCTTTTCCACTGCTGGAACTTACCCTGCCAGTGGCCTTGCTCTGCCTTCCTTCCCCAGCTGGATCCACTGCCTGCCACAGGGGCTCTGCAGCACTCTCCAGACTGCAAATGGACAAACCACCCGAGAACCACCAGCCTCCCAACTCCCTCTTGTTTCTAAGAGCAACGCTTGCTCAAAACAAACTAACAAAAGAAACACCGCTTCTGAAATTTCTGATCACATGTTTAACTTTTTATTTTCAGGACAGAATAAATACCTGGTGAGGTGCAATGAGTTATTCTGATGCAGTACTATTTAATTTCTTTCAAAAGACTTAGCCATAAATATCAATCCTCCCACCTCTTCCAGGAACAGCAGCCTGGCTCGAGCCTCAAGCAAAGATGTCACGGGTAGGTCAGTGCTAAAGTCAGGAGAGTTCACCTGTTCTCATTAGGGAGAGCAGAGGGTTCTACTGAGACCAGAGTGGTAATCAGAGAAACCTATTAAAACATCTTTCTTCTTGCTGCCAGTGCACGACTATCTCCTGTTAGTGTTTTAGATAGTCAGCCCCTCTTCCCCAGGTATTTTCTTTAAACTTACTCTCCTAAAATTATCACAGTTGCTGTTCTTTATGCACAGCTTATAGTCCAGAAGGAAACCAGAGGCTGAGCAAGCTGTGTGCAGCCCCATCTGCACCATGAAATGAGCCAGGACACTTTTCTCAGAACTGTGACCCTGCCAAGACCCCCGGAACCCTGAGCTGCTTTTCCTTGGTGTAAGCAGCAGGCACCCTGCAGCTGAAGCCTGCTGAATTACTGTCAGGGCAAGCAAGGGGAAATTTATTAACAAATGAATTCCTGCTATTACAAACCACTTCCACTGCACTACCAGGGCTTTTAGCGGTTCGGGACGGGATAAACCATCTCCATTCCCAAGAGTGCAGTTGAAGGCTGGATTTTCATGATTGCTGAGCTTTTACTGCAGTAAAAGCAGTGTTTTTAGCTCCTCTGAAGCAGCAGTGTGATGAGGGGAGGCAGGGTGCACGCCCTGGCTCTGGCAGGAGGCTCCAGACGCCGTCACTGAGCTCCAGACTCCTGGTGTGAGGGGCAGGTGCGAGTCCCTGCCCGGGACACCCATTCCAAGGGCCCTGAGCAGGGATGGGAAAGGGCTGCACCTGGAGGAAAGGTCTGGCTCCAGCTCCTGCCCTGGTACCTGCAGGAGTGGGGAGAACGTGTCGGGTCTGGGGTGCTCTGGGACGTGTCTGAGCTCAGCCTCAGCCTGCGCCAGCCCACAGCACAGCGGGAGCAACGACCCCGTGTGCTCGTGAGGGCTGCACCTCAGCAACTGCTCAGAAACAGCAATTTCAGACCCGAATTTAATTGGCAGGAGGAAGATTTGATAGACATCTGCTTTCAGTTAGAAAGAGCTTTAGAGAGAGAACAAATGCTTCAAAGTAACTCTCCTGCATCACCTACAGTTCCTCCTTCTTATCTAAATGCAATATCAGCAGCCCAGCCAGTGATGCTCCACAGGGGTTTAATTATTTGCAAGAAATCACTGCTTGCTCCAGACAGCAGACAGTGCTGGGTAAGGTCCTCTGGGATCAGACTCCAGGCTGCTTTATGGCTTGACATCAGAAGGAAATCACCTGAAAATCAGTCCTCTTGTACATGATCAGATAAATGCAGTTGTCAAGCACAAAGCTGAAAGCTCTTCAGTGAAGAAGAGGCAGCGTTATATATTTTTTTTCAGATGCTGATACAAATTATGAAGTCAAAATGAACTCACGAAGCACTTTTCAAGTTCTAGTGTCTGCCAGACTCATACAGACTTCTGTGGGAGGTCTGTTTTGAACAAGGCTATTTTCAGCTATCCACCTGGGGAAAAAAAACCTACACCCCAAAAAAAAAAAAAAAAAAAAAAAAAAAAGATTTTGTCTCAGTATAATCTAGTCCTACCACGTGATGCTGACTGATGTGTGATAAAATTTCCAGAGCTCAGCAGGTGTTTGGGGAGTGACTGCAGCCACCCATTCCACGTAACAATACACAACCACAAGAGAAAGACCCGAAGCAGCAGTCGAGGGAACGAGAGTGTAAGAAGGGAGGTGTGAAGGTGAGTCAAGATCAATTCAAACCAATTCTTTGCTGGTGGCGTAGCCCAAGCACCGATGACACGGGAGAAAGTTCCAGCTCGCTGTTGGTACTCAAACGCCAGAGCACGCACAGCCCAGACCTTCTGGCTGTCAGAACCGTGTACTAAATACAGCCACGGCCCTAAATACACCCCGAGCACCGTCTGCAGAGGGTGGAACGCTCTGCACGCAGCAGCTGGACAGATTTATGGTAGCACTGGTGTCATGGGCAGGATAACCAACACCTGCCCCTCCCAGGCTGCTGCACTCCTGCTCAGGCTGCTGTGCTGCACCAGCCCCATTTCAGGGTTAACTGCAGAGCTGCAGCACTTGGAGCAGCAAGGCTGCTCAGGTCTGAACGAGGGGACATCAGGAGATAACCTGGGATCAAGTTACCAGGCACAGAAACAGAGAACAGGATGGATAAAGAGTCCCTGCAGGTACCCCTCGGACAACAAGGCAAGCAGGGTTTCACAGAGCTCCTCCTGACTCTCCTGGAGCTGCTTCCCAGCGCAGGCAGAAAGGCTGGAGCAGCCCCAGGCAGCAGGCACAGCCCCACGTTCCCAGCCTCCCTCCTCCGTGGGGGCATCTCAGACCAAGCAAAACACATTTCCCAGCAAGACTTTCATATAGCAGGAATTTCATGGTCAAAGGAGCAGCTCACTAACCTCAAAGTCTTCCCCACAGAGGATGGGGATCGTGGGTTTATGAAAGCTTGGTCCTTCCACTTTCTGTGCAAGCTGTTTTTAATTCCTGCAAACTCTGGCCACTGTGTTACTGAAATTGGAGCAGCCTGGTCCAGGAGAAACACATGCTCAGCAGCACAGAGTCTTGCTCCTATAAAGGGAAAGAGCAAAACTAAATCAAAGAAACTCCTCCACTACACAAAGTTGTACTTTGTCTGCGTAGATATTAACTACTTTGGAAGGTGTCTCCATGAATTGGTGTGGGAAACTGGTGGCTGAAAAATACAATAATAATTTTATTACTTTTGTCTGAATCCTCAAGTCTTGTGCACTCTTCTGTTTTCTAATACAAGGCAATAAGAAACTAGAAAACCCCACCACAAACAACCCAAAAGATCTGATGGGCAAGGTTTCTCCAAAGAAATCTGCAACCAAATGGTCTGACCAGCCTGCACAAGGGCAGCCCCAGCTGCTGCCGTGACTTGCACATACAAGGACTTTAAACCCGATTGCTGCTGTAATGATGAATCATTGCATAACCGAGGAGGCCTTGCAAACCAAGTATCGTTGGCAAAGGGATCACCCCCTGCTGGTTTTTCAGTTCCCTGCTAATTTTTTCACTGCTGCAACTCCAGTCCCCAGAGAAGGACCAGAAACACCCCAAGGTAATGACCCAGCTAAACATGACTGTATTTATAGCACTATTATTTCCCCTTTAGTGTATTTCAGAGTACAGAGAGAGCAATCAGACCCCTTGAGGATTATATCCCAACATTTGTACTATAAATATTTATCTGACTGACTTAATTTTAGCGTTACCTAGGTCTTTCAGGGACACGGAGTGGGCCTTAGCTTGGGAAACCAGAGCAGCAGCACAACATGACCTTCTCGTGTTGCAGGCAGTTTCCCCTTACTGGGGCGGGGTTTCGTTACCTGTGCGTGACCAGCCCGGCCCCGCAGCATCGCTGCTTTTCCCAGAACGAATCCCAGGACTCCCAGTCCCTGGGGCACGCTGCATTTACTGCTGAGCTCGATGACAGAGAAGGTATCGCATATTCCATCTTACCTAAGGCCCTTTGCCGTGACACTGAACACCTGGCACTGCCCAAATTGGTATCACCCCAAGGAGGTGACTCCTTTCTGCCCAGTGCAGAGCATTCTCATGAGAGAAAGACGCTCATCCAGCTACTAAAATAAAAGAGAAATGAAGTCCTGGTCACAGTCACGTCTTGGTAGTAAATTGCAAGCCAGGATAACAGCATCCCTCCTTCTGGAGCAGGGCTTGAGTGTCTGCAGGGGCGCCTGCCCGTGTGCCTCACACCCCGCCCTGTAACCACAGCCGTGCAAGCAGCTCCCTTCTCCAGCCTGGTTTCCCACCTGGTGCCACTGAGGAGCCTCCACCCCAGCTTACCCGGCCCACCTGTGCAGCAGGAAGGCTTTTGGGAAGTGGCCCAGGTCTCCAGAGCCATCTCTCCTCAAAGAGGGGCAGCAGCTGCCCTTTCCCACTGCGGCACAGTGAGCACTGGCACTCCCGTGCCTCCTGCGCTGCCCCACGCCTGTGCTGCCAGGCAGCCCTGGGGGCTGGCAGAGACACCCTGACCCTAAAGGCTGTTTTGGGAACAGAGGAGAGCCCTGCAGTGCGCGCTGCCCTGGCTGCACACACTCCTGGCTGCAGAGAGCGAGCCCGGCGCTGCGGGCTGGGACGAGCACTCACCCAAAGGGAGGGGCAGCCGCAGCTCCAGAACACCCACCCGGGCAAGCAGGGCACGGCTGCGGTGCCGAGGAGCCCCGCGGGGCTCAGCTGAGCGTGCCTGCCGCAGCCACCGCTCCCGGGGCGCTGGGGATCACAGCGGGGTCCCGGGGGCGCTGGGGATCACAGCGGGGTCCCAGGGGTGCTCGGGATCACAGCGGGGTCCTGGGGGTGCTGGGGATCACAGCGGAGTCCCAGGGGTGCTCCTGATCACAGCTGGCTCCCAAGGGCTCTCAGGATCACAGCTGGCTCCCAGGGCACTCGGGATCACAGCGGGGTCCCAGGGATGCTGGGGATCACAGCGGGGTCCCAGGGGTGCTCGGGATCACAGCGGAGTCCCAGGGGTGCTCCTGATCACAGCTGGCTCCCAAGGGCTCTCAGGATCACAGCTGGCTCCCAGGGCACTCGGGATCACAGCTGGCTCCCAGGGGTGCTCGGGATTCCAGCTGGCTCCAAAGGGCTCTCGGGATCCCGGCTGGCTCCTGGACAGCTGTTCCCAGCTGTTCCCAGCTGCGGAGGCCCGGCTCAGCGAGCACCACTGCCCTGGGGATGCTGGGGCAGCCCAGCACGGCCTCCCCAGCTGCTGACCACGAATTTACCCCAACAATGAACTCAAACGCTCGGCACGTGACAGGTATTTATTTACACACTGCTTCGCTGCCAGGAGGAGTGTGATAAACTGAAAAAGTGAGCAGTATTTAAACAGCCTCAGATCTGCATCCCTGTGCAGCACTGCAGGGCTACCATGAGGCTGGAGGAGGAAAAGAACCCCGAATTAACTGAATCACTCGTATTTGGCCATTACAGGCAATTCGTCTCAGCAGAAAATGTAAATACACAAAGTCACCTGTGCCAAAAGTACAGTTCCTGCTCTCCTCCCCCTGGTTTCAGGGTGGAGACAGATTCCTCAGACACACACTTGCGAGACCAGTGCTCTCTCTACTGCTTTACAATGTTATCAGATGTTGAGGGACCAAGCAGCTCACAAATGAAGGAGTTTAGTTCAGGAATTTTTTTTTTCTGTTTAAAAGGACATTTTCTTAAACGTTGGTAATGCCAGTACTCCCACTTACACTGTGGCCCCACAGGTAGGTCAGTGGCAAGAGGAGAAGCCCAGGCTGTTGGAGCAGGAATAGTTCTGTCAAGTGTCTTTGGCTTGTTTTGTCAGGAGGCTTTGTTGCTAAAGAAAACATGGCACCGAGCTGCACCTCGAGTCACGTTCTGGTACACGAAATACTCCCACAGGCTGCAGCCCCCACTTCTCTCCCTGCACAGTGTTCGGGGAGCTGCCTGGCTCCCCCTCCCCGGGGCCGGGAGGAACGCGAGGGGCGGTGGCTGCAGGCACTGAGGGAACCTTGGGAGACATTTGGCTCTTGACTTGTGGCTTTTAAATCCTTCCCTCTCCAGACAATTTGCTGGATTCTCGGTGCTCAGGGTGGTATGAGCAGCACAAGGTGCCACAGAAACCCTCACGGTGAGTTCCACCTACCCGAGGGATGGTCATTCTCCAGGAGGGTAAAGTCCTGCCCGGTTCTGTGCAAGGTGTGGTTAACCCCCCCTGGGCAGCAGGAGTGGCTGGCACCTCCCTCTCACCCCACAGCTGCCTGCTCCTTGAGCTGCCAGTCACTTTTTGTGGGGCTTCACTGACTCCGGAACAGATCTATGCCTTAAAATTAGTAATATTACTACTAACCTGTCCTGAAAACAAGAAAATAACCAAACCCCACAAGTCCTGGTACGAATATAAACATGTCACATCGGACAGCAGTCAAACTTTCTGTAGAAAGACCTACCACACAATCTCTCCAACCAAAGACAAAGGCCCTAAAGCTGTTTGCTGGTGGCAGGGCTGGGTGCAGCCCCGTGCTGCTGGACAGGCAGACAGACACCCGCCCCCTGAGCCACCGGGGACCCGCTGCCTTCTGCTGCAGCTTACCCTCCTCTGCCACGGCCCCTTCAGCCCCACAGGCTGCGCCAGCCCTGGGCACGGACAGCTGGGTCACCCGAGGTGCCCACCCAGGGCACGTTCTGTTATCCCTTTTTCTGACATAACTGTGGCAGCGTCGAGCTCTGGGGCAAAAATTGAAGGATGACATCTTTAGCACACAGAGTCAGCAGCTCTCAGAGGCTCTACCTGGCCTTGCTCCAACTGGGAATTACTTGGAGAAGAATTCAAGCCTTTACCAGACCTTCCAGACTCTCACCTTCCCTCTCGTACTGCCCGCAAAGAGCACAGGAAACCTTTGTACCTGCACCAGAGGGAGTGAAGCAGAAAAGCCCCCTGCGCACCGGAGCACACCGCCCTCCGAGTGGTCAAACACATTAGGTGATAAGAAACACCGACAGCCGCTGAATAATTTATGTGATAAACTATTTCTGGAGCATTTGATCAGCTTTACTGGCTACCATTACTTTTGCTGAATCAACAGCCCCCACTAGAGCATATGCTCCCGCGAAAACAAGCGGCGCTGTTACAGCTTGGGAGAGACATTCACTGAATTAAAGGCTCGCTCTGCTGAGCCGGAACGCGGCGCATCCGCCCGAATCCAGGCAGCCGAAGGCACCCGCTTTCCCCGAGCGGTGTCTGCGCACACACAGCCTGTCCCTGCGAGGCTGGCCATTAACATAACCGCGTGCCGAGCCATAAATCAAAACGAAGGAGAACAGAGCAGGCTGGCAGAAGAGCAGCAGAAAGAAAACACATTGCGGGCCATTTTGCAAAAGGTGGTGATTAACTATTGTCAGCTAAAAGCAGCCGCAGAGAGAACAGCTCTGCACCTCGCAGCCCGGGGGCTGGAGGGAGGCAGGGGAGAAACGAGGTGTTCAGTTGCTCTTGAAAAGGGAAACAAACGTGACAACGTTATTTTTTAAAGATACTAAAACTGCTGCTAAATACACACTTCATTTCAGAATTACCACAAGCAGAATGAAGATACCGGTATTGAGTCCTGCAGAGGAGTGAGAGCACCCAAAGCAAAGGGGGGATGCAGCAAGGAAGCACAGAAAGGACCCTGGGAAGAGGCCACCCTGCACAGCCGCCCTGGCACCTCCCTGAGGCTGCTCAGAGCTGCTGTGCCACGAGGGCTGCCCCATTCCATGGGGTGGAATTTCCATGAGCCACCCCTACGCTTCAGGAAGCAGCGCCTGGGAGTTGCTTAGGGTAAAATGATCGGGTTTTTACTGCAAGCATTCCCCAGGGACACCCCCCACTCCTAGAAAATCTGAAATCCTTTCCTGCCACCACCTTCCTCTACATGGCAGCTGGGAACCACTCTTCTGGTTGTACAGAGCTGGCACGTTCTCAGATAGAGAACGGAAAAGTGAAGGGAAGTGCTGCCACGGGACGGGTGACAGCCTGGTCAGCGCTGGGGTGAGGAGACTTCTCCTGCAGGTGGAGGAGCACACAGGAGCCCCGGTGCCTGCACCCGGCTCCAGGGAGGCACCGGGGGATCACCTGGGCCGGTCTGGCCAGAAAACAGCCGCTGCTGATTCCCCAAAGGTGCGTGGCTCTGGAGAAGAGGAATCCCAGCGTGTGCCGGGATCTACAGCTCAGAAGGTGAATCCCCCTCACATTTGGTGCTAAGAGTGCACCGACAGCCAGAAGGGAACCGCGTCGTCTCCCCCGGTCACGCTGAGGCGCACGGGGCTCGCAAGAACACCCTGGCCCCACAGGTTATTTTGGGGCGGTGAATCAGTCCGGGAGCGCCTGCCAGCGCACATGACGGAGCAGGAGAGCTGCCAGCTGCCCTTCAGCTGCCGGAGCAGCTCCTCTCTGCACAAACACCCTGGCACAACACCCACTCTCGATCTGGCAGCGGCAGATCCGACACCGCTCAACGCTGCTGTTAAGCGCAGGAATCATTTTAGAGCACAACAACAAAGTCACACGTAACAGGTTTAACCAAAGCTGCGTATTTTCCTGCTATGGAAACCAGTCACAAGAACCAAAAAGCTGCCCAGTGACAAGAATTTTGTGTGCTGCTCTCTCCTAATCTGTCCTGTTCCCTTCTGAAACCCTAAAACTGATGAACAGCAACGTGAACTAGTTACAGCTGGCCCAAAGCAGCAATCTCAGCTTTTCCCATCAAAGCTCTGCCAGTGCATTGTCAAGGTCGCACCAAAGCACAAGGATATTTCATCTCCCACCTCCAAATGACCTCATGCAATGTGCAGCTTTGCTTCATCTTCTCAGAACAGACTCCCCACATACGGACAGACAACAGAACTTTGAGTTGTAAGGCCTAAAGACACTTTTTTTGTTTTCCAGAAGCAGGAATAATCCAGGGGTCTGAGCACATGGGAGCTGACAAGTGCTTGGTGCTCCACAACTGAATGAGAGAGACGCCACCACATTTAGGAAAATGCTCAAAAAGCAGCTGTGTAAATTGCAGCCCTTCCTTGTTTACAAGAAGTAGGAAATACTGACTGAAGCTGTAACAAAAGGTGAGCTGAGACTCAGAAAACCTTTGGGAAACTGGAGACAGCTAAGCAGCACAATCAGCACTGTGAAATTGCAGGTTAAAATCTGTCAGAAAGGCTTACATCAAGCTTATCCTGTCTCAGAGCAGAGATCTGTGTGCAAACCTATTTTTCTATGAACTTAAACCCGCTGGGGTTTCATGCCAAGCAACCCAAGGACCAAGGCACTCAGTACTCTGTACCCGAGTTTTGGCTTTAGAGATTTGCTACTCTCTACATCTCAGCACACATCTTCCTGCTTTCTAAACCTTTAAAGGGTTTGTAAGGCATGCTGCCATCTAACACCAGTCCTGCCATGCCACACCACGGCCCCAAACTCACCACCTGAGCCTCAGAGAGCCTTCACACCCAGCCCAAACCCCAGCACTGTCCGCAGCTCACAGCACCCTCCCCACAAACTGTCTTGGGGCAGAATAAAAGGACACCTTGCCTGGGAAACACGGAACACACCATAACTCGGGCAAAAGGCAAACACTGAGCACTGCTAACGCAGCCCTGCCTTGCAAGAGCAGCACACGGGGCGAGCACACAGCCTCGGGTGGAAGGAGAAAGCAGTGAGCAATGGGAGGAGTAAGCCGTGAGTAACGGGAGCCCAACACGTGCTGGGGCTGCACGGGCCGGGCTCGGGAGCTCCTGACCCACGCCGGGCTCCAGCCCTGGGGCTGCACCGCTCCCTGCGCTCCCGAGCTGCCAGGGCACGGCCCCCGGGGCTGCGGGGCAGGCTAACAGCTCGTGCCTCCCTTGCTGAATACAGCTTTTTTTTTTTCAGCCTAAATTGCATTAGTATGTATTCTTTTTTTTCCTTTTTCTTTTCTTTTCTTTTTTTTTTTTTTAATGCAAGTTTTCCCACACAGGAACAGCCTTCTTTGTTGCCAGTTTTAAAACACATATATTTATATGGCTGGGAAAGAACCATCTGGAATAAGGCTTTGAAAAACACATCCTTCTGGCAGACGACTTGTGTACTTCGGAGTAATTAGTGTGTTTAGAGACAGCCGGGGCATGCCTGGGTTTTTTTATCTGTGAGCCCACTCTTCATTTATCGCCACATTTCCCGAAGAGCGGGAAATGTCTCTGTGCCTCTCTGAGCCCCGGCTGCAGCAGCCCCCGCGTGCGAGGCAGGATCCACGCCCAGCCCAGGGGCAGAGCCTCGGTG
>VZRO01002119.1:1134875-1150805 GCA_013397915.1 Daphoenositta chrysoptera
CAGCTCCGTCCAGCAAAGCCCCCCTGCCACACCCAACACCTGCGAGGGGTCCTGCCCCTCCCCTGCTTCCAGAACAAGACTTTCCCCCCACTAATTAATATCAGATTTCCTCTGATCTTAAAGCTTTTCAGGCTTTTGGAACAACCCGATGTAAGAGAAACCTGAAAGCAGGACTTGTTCAAGATCAAAGCCCTTTGAAAAGCCAATCTACCTAAAATCTCTAGTACCTTTGGAAAGGCTGTGTACTTTTAAAAAAATTTACAGTCACAGTCTGCTGAAAAGAGTGTGCTCAGAGTTCAGCCCCACAGCATGCAGTACACCAGTCCTAAACCACTCCAGAGACCCCCTCACACAGCTCAAACGTGACACCTCCTTGACTGAGTCAAAAAGCTGGAGATCTCATTTCTGGATCCCTGGCAATGGAGCTGATCTGCCAGCACACCTTGGATGATGTTGTGTAACAACAGAAACCTGTTTGGCCCAGGAAAGTCTGAAGAGATTTAATAAATTGTGAAAGGAAGGCAAAAAGAAAAACAAAAACAGGGATAAAGACAGGCTCAAAAGGAGTCCATGAAACTCAAAATAATTTCATAGCCTAAAAAAGCTTCCTTCCACCTTCCTGGGAAATGTTTTTCTGTGCAGGAAAGTGAGTGTTGGATGTAAACTGCTGTCATATCCAGTGCTGCATCCAAACCATGAACTGTCCCCAGCACCCAGGTCAGCACTCTCAACCTTTTCCAACCCACAGCCTCAATTTAACAGCAGCATGAGCTCATCTGCAGATCCAACGGGAGCCTGATCTCAGCCTTCCTGCCCCTCTTAGTGACACGGTGTGGGTCTCTGGCAAGTAGGGCAGAGACAGAAATCAGACTCAGAAACGCTGCTCTGCGCAGAGTGGGACTTATGCAGAGGTGTCAGGATTTCTGAGGAGCACACTGCAATCACAATGCTTTGCACATTTATGTAATTCCCATCATGTAAATCCAAAATGCCCTTAATAAATGTCATTGCACATGTATTAAGGACATTCAAAAGGCTTGAAAAATCTCAGATAATCCATCTTACCCAAAAACTTTGCTGGCTGACTGAAGGGAAAGTTGTCCCAAGAAAAAACAGGAGCAGAGGCAGTAAATAGCTGAGGAGAGCAGCAGCCCTGCAGTCCAGCAAAGTGCCAAATTACAAAGTGACTCAAGTCTTCAGACTGGCAGTGCAGCAGGCAGAGGTTTGTTTTTCCCAGTATCTAGCAATGCTGTGCTATGGCAGGACTAAATCTCAGACAGACAACCACATGCACGGTGCTGCCTGCGACATGCCAGCAGCTACTCAAGTTCAGTGTTTGAGAAAGTCTGAGAGCCAGAATAATCCTATTTAGCTCCGAGAGATCAAACAGGATTTGCAAAAGGGTAACATATCCTCAGATCAGTAAAATGTTCGTAGTTTGAATGTGGTCACTTTGCAAACATGTCCAGTAAGTATTTTCATCATTTAAAGGAAGATTTGACCATAAGAGACATGAGAATTACGTGGAGAATACACATTCATATATGTGGATAAATGTGGGAAAAACCTGGGAGTGGTGTTCATAAAACACCAATCCCTCCTTATCTGCCCCTGGTGAATTTTGACTCACCCACACAGGAAGGTTTTCCCACTATCAGCAACGGGAACACACCAACAGAGCACAGCATCTCCTTGGCACTGAAAGAATCAACCCTCTCTAGCAATCGACTTTTCTAAACAAGGTTTTCTCTGGGAGAAGGAACTTAAGGATACCATCAAAACAGCAGTTGTTTAGAAAGACAAAGTCCATGCTGGTATTTTCCACAATTAATTCATAAGGAATCTAAAAGATGCCCAGGTGCAAGGGCCCCACCGCCAGCAGAGCCTACGAGGGACAGAGGGGCTGGTCTCTGGGGACCAGCCACAGCACGAGGAAACGGGGGCAACACCAGGAAACACAGGCGTCCCCTGTGCCAGGGCAGCTCAGCCTGGACATCAGGAAAGGTTCTTCACCCCAGGGTGGCTGGGCACTGGGACAGGCTCCCCAGGGACGTGGTCACGGCCCCGAGCCTGACAGAGCTCCGGGAGTGTTTGAATGCTCCCAGTCCCATGGTTAATTTTAAGCAGTCCTGTGAGGAGCAGCGAGTTGGGCTGGACAACCCTTGTGGTGCCCTGAGACATCCTGTGATGCCGTGTGCCAAACCTCGCCCAGGGCTGCAGCCACTCCCTGCTCGGGAGAGCTTCCCGGAGCTCACTCTGACAAGGTTCCTAACCAGAGCTGAGGCGTGAAACTTCCACGTCTTTGCCCCCAATTCTTTGTGCCCTGACGCTGCTGTGAAAACAGCAACAACCACCCAGCCCACAACAGAAAACCCTTCTCCCAAGGCAGCTGTGAACCCACTGCTTCCAAAAGAAAACGCAGCCCCTCAGAGCATGGGGAAACAGTGCAGTGGGCTGAGCTGACTGGAGCATCCAACCCCTGATGTGAGCTGAAGGGCAGCAAGGAACCTTCTGAAGGAGCTCTCTACAACCCTCTTTCTCCAAAAGCAAACCCCAGCCATTTGCCAGTGGATATCCTGGGAAAACACTGCCTAACCAGTGACAGCAGACACAAACCTAATTATCAACCAGACAAGCACCATAAATAACCTAAATAGATGCACAGATGTTACCTCTGTGATAAGAACAGGGGCACTTGGAGCTGCAGAAAACTCTAGAGCTCATTCAGTCACTACAAGACAACTCCTGCTATCTTTGAATATTCATTCCCCTGCCCCATAATTTTTTCATCCCACTGGAATTAAGGATATCTAAAATCAGACGTGGATATTTTAATACCCATCAAACACTGTTATTCACAGCAACCTCCTATCCAGCATGTCTACAGTAAGGGCAGCCAGATCAAATTAGCTGCCTGTCAAGATAAAAGTCAATATACTCCTTATGCATTCCCACTATCCATGACTGCAAGAGAAGGACGTGCCCTTGGGTTTGGCTGCAGATGTGATTCCATGAGGGAACACGCTGGGTCAGTGGGCAGCAGTGCCTCCAGGGGCTCTGCTCAGCTGGGCTGCCCTTCCCTGACCTGAAGGCTGCACAAGCTCCCAGAAGGTGCCCGGGCTCGCTCCCTGGGACATTCCCTGGCTCTGACAGGCCCTACCCAAACCCGCCCCTCTGGCAGCTCTGCTGCTGCCCCTGCCTTGTTGGGCAGAGGCTTGGAAGGGTTTCAGCCCAGAGCCGAGCAGGGACAGTGCCCAGGCACAGCCTGGAGCTGCAGCCAGGGCTCAGAGGAAGAGCAGCTTGTCCTGGCACCTTCAGAGAACATCCTGTAATAAACCCTCTGCTTTCCACTGGAGAGGCTTGTCTTCCTTCCCAAGAACGCTTCACTGGCACGTCCTACTCAGGAAAGAGAACACTTATTCCCAGGGAATCTGACCCCCCTCCCACCTGGAACAAGAGTTTTACTTTCTCAGTGCCCACTCGGGCAGTGAGAGGTCAGGGCTGGGCTCTCTTGGCACCGTGCAAGGCACCTGAGTCTTTTACCAGCCCACCCTGAGTACTCACCAGGCACCAGAACAGGCTTTAAACACCCTCATTCCATCAACAGACAGACTGGCAGGCTGGGAAAGGGAGAGCAAAAACTGTCTTCGAGTTAAAACCATACATTAGACCCACAACTGAAAAAATGCTGGGGATAAGGCTAAGTTCATTCAAGTGACTTTAATTACAAGATGATTGTTAAACCAATTTAAGCTGAGAAAACACTTTCTAGAAGTCCACATTTAAGTAAGACTTTAAAAGAGCAATTTACAAAAGACGACAGTGTAAAAAATTACTTCTTTTCATCTTTGTAATCCACAAAAAGCCTCATTTTTGGAAGCTGAAGTGGACCACTTAGTAAAGGCTTAGTCAGCATCAAACTTACGAAAGTGATTAAAACATTTTCACTCTTAAGAGTGTAGTAAAAATAAAAATAGCCAACATTTTCATTAAACTGATACAAAAGTAAACACATTCCCAGTGAAATGGTGCTGTGTTTCCTTATGCCCAATTTGTTGTTTAAGAGGCATCTGTGATGCTTTTATGTGAAAGTACAGCACGTTACATCCATAGAGGAGTCCCTGCCTGAACAGCTGCCTTCTTCCCAAGGGTACCAGTGGAGAGCAGGTAACCTCATGTAAGGAAAACAGCAGAAGTCTAAACTAAGAGGATTACAGGGTCAAAATTCCAGCAGCTGGAGGACTTTATCTGCACATTAAAGAGGCACAGAAACTCTTAGATAACAATTTAATTATATTAAAAAAAAAACCCAGAGAGTTTCTCAGGCCCTCAGACTTCCAAGCTGAAATTTTTCACTTGTTTTCTTACTTGCACAGTCTCCACTGCAGTCAGCTGCTCAGCAGAATATATTAACACATGCAGAGCTCTGTGCTCTGCAGCCAGAACGCTCCTGTGCCTTCCAGACAGCAGAAACGGAGGTAGAGCATTGTGGCAAACTCTCCTAATTAAAGATGACAAAAGCAAGATGTCCAGCTTGAAAGCTCTAACTCAAAGAGCCAGGGAATGTCACAAGCAAAACGCTCCCTATGAGGCACCTTCCCCTTCTGTTTTAGCAAAAAGCCAAATTCATCTTGGCAGGAGATGGGGACCAGCCCCCCTTCAGTACCTACCAGCTACTTTATTTCAATTTATGTAACACGAATCCACATCATAACTTCCACAGCACCACTCAACGGTTTTGTTTAGAGGGGAGTTCAGCTACTTCTGCTTTCTCAGCTCCAAGTCCCATTCAGGCTCTGCAGGACTGTGTGAGAAGTCAGCCAAGAGCAGCACAGATGACCCAGGAATGCTCTCCCAGGGACAGAAACTGCACTGGGCTATTTCCTCTCTGAAGGAAAGTGTGGAGAAGTTCAGGTATTTCTTCTACTGTTTTACAATTGGTACTGCATCATCACATAAGGTGTTTACAAAAAGTGTAAAAGCAGCAACAATTTTGTGCAGAACATTCTCCTCCCGTGACACCCCAGCTCAACAAAGGCATTTATAAAACCTACCAGAAACAAGAGCAAACGGCAACATAAGAATTACACGAGATTCTGAGACACTGTTGCCACGTTGCATTTTTTGCACTCTGATTCATTTCACCTTTTAAAGGAGACTTTCAGCTCTGCTGGCAGAAATGTCTGTTTTGTTGAAATAAATGCTTTTACTCTGACATTTACTAGCACATGACTACTATTATTATTATTATTATTACTGCTCAGGCAAGATGCAGATATTTATTCTGGGCTTCAATGCATGAAAAAAAAAGTCTTATGTGATCAGTTAACTGTGAAGTTCATGCAATTAAAATGATTTACTGAAACATGGCAAGAAGTATTTTTAGTCAGCAAAATATACCAGCCTAGTCCTGTACTGTGCAGTAAACAGGAAATAAGGACTATCTGGGGAAAAAACAGAGTTGTACTGTACCACTGCAGGTTCTTCCAACCCCTCCACACAGACAGCAAGCTCTACCACCCTACCCTTGTCAGGCAAACTTCTCATTTGAGCATTCCACAGGGATTACCATGGCTTCTCCTAATGAACTCTGTAAAAATTACTGACAATTCACCTGGTAACCAGCCACTACAATTCTCAAAACTTAAATACACTGTGCAACATAAAAATCAGCATTGTGATGATCCCTGGTGCAACATTTGCTGCAATGAGACAAAACTCTTAGAGTCAAAGGAATTCAAAAAAACTTTATTCACACCAGAAACGCAGACTTAGGAATTTTCCTTTATCAAAATAAGCCCCTTATGGTTACTTACATCTGTGCTCTAACAGAACTGTACAATATATATAAACATATATATAGAAAAAACAACAACAAAAAAAGCCCAGCTGCTGCGCTTCCCTAATATTAATCGTCATCTTCTTCCTCTTCATCACTGATCACATATTTCTTAGGCTTCTTACTTGCTTTGTCATCATCATCGGCTTTTCTCTTTCCAGAAGGTTCACCTTCCTAAAGGCAAAAAAAGGACAAAAATAAACCACCATACTTCAAGCTAAAACAGGAAAAACACAGAACAACAACAAAAAGACCTCAAAGTCTTTCTTGTAAGAAAAGCAAAATTACTAGGTGTAGTTTTTCCATTCTGTGGTGGGGTGAAGCAGGAGTGCCTGTGTGGCAGTCCTTACCCTCGGCGTGGCTGCTGTCACTGCTGCCAGTCACAGCCCAGGCCAGGAGGGTGCATCCCTCACCTCGCTGGCCCTGTGCCCACAGGGCCTGCATTATCTGCACTTACAGCACCTGCAGGGGCACTCTCAGCAAGCCTCAGGAGTGTGGGTAACTCCTGGAATTCAGAGGGAATTCTCCAGCATGCAGACACTCTCCCTTCAGGCAGCCACTGCAGCTCTGCTGGGTTTTCATGCCCTGAATCACAGCTACTGAAGCAAAGAAGAACTTCAGGAAGTGGGGAGGCATCTTGTTCATTAGAAAAACAAAACTAAACTAACCACTCTCTGGCATAAAGAAAAAAAATTAGGAGGAACCACTGGCACTCAGAATCAACACCAGTTTACAGTCCAAGAGATGTAACACTTTATAGTTTATGAGGCTTCAAATTTTGCGTCAAAGGAACACAAATCGCTGAGTTAATGACCTGCTTGCAAGCAACACCACAATGACTTTTATAGGGTGGATGTTCAGTTTTTAGTTCATGAATATGGAGTCACCAGGTTGATTTTTGCTCCATGTGCATTTGCAGCAGTTCAGTTTGAATCATCCTTCCAAACAGCATTTTAAATCACGAGTTGTTCATGCAAAACTCATCAACTGTGACATGAGGAACAAGTGGTAACTCAACTATTGTTGAAAAAGAAGAGTATCTTTTAAAACACTCTCAGGTCTAAGTAACCTCATCCCTTTTTCCACTTATTGGTTTTGGAAGTGTGAGTTTGCGGTTTTTTTGGTTTTTTTTAAAGCAACTTGCTTGGATTTTAAGGAGGAAGGATTGAGTTCCAGAACTTTGGAGTTTCACAACTCTAAGGAATAATTACTTATCCAAAAGCATTTGATTCTATATTAACGTATTAAGTAAGTACTGGGAGAATCTCAGCTAGGAAGGAATCTTAAGCACGGAAAACAGAAATTAGCAGGGGTGGGAATCTCAATGATAGCTTCTTCCCCAGAACAAACATTCTCTTGTAATCTAGCTGGGCTATTGTTCAGTGAGTCACCTTCCTGTTCAGCAGAATATCCCCACTAACTGCAGCAACAGTGAAACTGCTTGCTGTGTGGTGATAAGGTGTACCAGTGACAGACTGACATTTCGGAGATGGTAACAAACTGTGAGCAGGACAAAGATTCGGGCCGCGCTGTTGGCTGCCAGCAGGTGGAAGCGAGTGTGCAAGGAAGGCGGGGTTCCCGGGACGGGCTGTGCCCGGAGCACCACCCTGCCCCGAGGGCACCGAGCGCGGGAGCCCGGCCCCGCCAGCCCGGCCCCGGCGGGGCTTCCCGCGGCGCCGCAGCACCACTCCGCGGCCCCGGGAGGAGCACTGCCTCCCGGGCACCGCCTCTACGGAGGCTGCTGCTCCTCCAGCAGCTGGGAAACGCTGCTGCCGAGACCTTTTCCTCCAGAGAACGGAACTGCCAAGTCCTCACACTGCTGTATCACGAACTAACACATCCAGCAGTCTTAAACTATTCAATTTCTACAAACAAACATTCACAGGGCTCACAAAATCACAGTTTTGTCTACATGACTCACTGTGGCTGTTACATTTTCTGAAGTATTATATTCTCCTCATGTATAAGATAAAGCCAGAATCTATGTCTTTAGAAGACAAAATTAATTTTTACTTCCACTTCACATTACAATGCCTGTTAGTGCAAGTAACTCAGCTGACTCTGTAAGAGCAGCAAGAAGCCTCATTCAGCACACAGGAAACACCCAGGGGCTGGGGAGTGAGGCCTCCCAGGGACTTCAGAGGAAACACAGCATAGAAATGAAAATGAGAGCAGCTTACTCCTTGTGTAACACTGCACTGCTGTATCAGCAGTGACATGACTTGAACTAAACCTCAAATGCAATATTCACAAAGACTCGTTTAATAATACCCAGCAGTCATGAATTACAAACCAATAAAACACCATTTTAGATGAGGAAACAGCACTACTGCTGTAGCTAACAGTTAATTTGATCAGGGACCAATGTTTCAGATGATACTGGGGTGATGGAAAGAAAATGTATGTTTAGCAATAGACAATAAGTCTTTTTAACTCATTTTTTTAACTCTTCTGTTTAAAAAGAGCAGAAATACAATGTGAAAATGCTTCCACTGTTTCCATAATAAACAGGAGAGGACCACGTAACTTAGATAACATTGCACTAGGATTCCAATATTAAGTCTTCTTACTCCTTGCATAATTTTGGTAAAGTCATTTTACATAACTCTGCATAAATTTTTCCATCTTTAAATCAGCAATAACAATAGTGTCCTCCTTTGGGAATCAGTCAGGTCTGTGAACTAATGCAGTGCATAAGAAATTGGTGATTAATTACCATGGAAAGCATGCCAAGTCAAATAACACATTCATCATGGCATAAATGAAATCACTGAAGTCCCAGGTTTAAACACTGGATTTAGTGAAGGAAATGTTCCTCATTAAAAATGAGCAGCTTAAGAACAAAGTCCTTTTCTTACCTCATCACTATTAAGTTTCTTTGCCTTGAGTAGTCTTTGGGTTTTATCTTCATCTGAGCCTTCGTCACTGTCAGAAGAGTAGATTCTAGCACGTTCCTCTGCACATTCCAGAAAAAATAAGACAAATGTATATGTTTATCTGGAACTGGCGAGGAAGAGGATATTAGAAACGTCCTACATTTACTGCCACAAAATGTTTGCAGAACCTAAGCCCAGAGTAAACAAAATAAACCTACACAAACCGAATCAACGTCCCTTCATGTATGAAATGAGCTGGCAAAATCCCATCTCGGCAGGACTGTCCAGCGAAACGGCCCTGTCCGAACCCCGCCGGCCTCGAGGCCAGGCCGCGAACTGCGGCTCCTGCCTACCTCTGATGCCCCCCTTGTATCTGTTTTTGATGGCTGCCAGGCTGATGGCGTCGTCGCCCTCGTCCTCCTCGTCGTAGCGGTCGGGCTCCAGGTAGCTGGCGCTGAGCCCGCGCTGGTGCTGCTTCTCGCGCAGGCGGCGCTGCTGCGACTCGCGGCGGATGGACGCCCGCAGCCGCTCCTCCTCCTTCTGCCAACACACAGCCCCCACGCCAGCGTCAGGCCCCCGCCCCACAGCTCTCCTACTGCAGTGAGAGCAACTGGAATGATACTGAAACCCTTCCACAGCAGCGTAAAGGCTGCGAATATTCCCCTTGTTTTGTCCTCTGCAAGGTTAAGCAAACCACAGCCGTGGCTTGTAAGTCTTGCTTAAAACTCCAAAACATTACGGGTTGTCATAAATCATAGAATGCTCAAAAACGTCCAGCTGTGTTACAGGTGTGATATTTTAGTTTAAACCAGCAGATCAGAGTGTTCCATGCTACAATACCTTAATCATTTCTGTGCGCTGAGACTCTGGATCACGGCCTGCCATTGGCAAAATACGAATTTTCTGGGTCTTTGAACATCTGTCTGCCAGAGACAGAGTCATCTTCCTGTGAGTGGCACTGTCTGTAGAGTGTGGCCTGTAAAAAGTTGTTAGGGGTTAAGAACTTCTTTAAGGAACATCTCAATTTTCAAAAGACAATGGTAGGGCCAGCATACTTGAGATTTCAGAGATTCATCTGCGCAAAAGAATCACCCCTTTTTAGAAAGTATTTATGTGCAATGCAACAGCTACTGGAGACATCAAGCTATTGGAGACATCCAGTAAAATCACCAGTCCAGCCATCCACAGCTGGACTCAAAGATCTCTGCAGTCTTCTAACCCTTAATGATTCTACAATCCTACAACATTTTACCCTTATCAACCTAAACACCAATCCTCACAGTTCACATCAGTATCTCAAGAAGCAGTTGCCACCTTGATAGCAAGTGTGCATGAGACAAAAGATTCATTCCAGGGAATAGTAGTATTTTTTCTAATTCAAATGAGTACTTGCAGATAAAAATGCAAATTAAGATATATATATCTATATATAAATCCCAACCTGTATGTAGCCTACATAATGCAGGAAATGGCACATTAACCTTCCCAACACCTACATTAGACACCTAATGTAGGACAAATCTGACTGAAAAACTGAGTTTGCAAAATAGCACATTCTTACTAACCAGTGAAGCTCTGATGCTTTACAAACTGGTATATCTAATCTTTATATACCAGTTACAACACTTAATTGCAGAAATAGTATCAACATTTGATATAGAACAGCAGGTTTACCTGAAGGTTAACTTGGTCTTGAACACAGCCTGTCCTTGCAGACCTGTCCCTTGCCTGATGAACAAGTGGTTGTGATCTCCTTGCAGCGGCGCCTTGTACACGTCAAAGACCTCATTGCCCAAATGGAGGGACATGCTTAAAAGAGATTCCCACAGCAGTTACTTCATAAAGCCACTGCAGTCTATTTTCTTACCCCATTTCTACATGGAGAAAGCCTTCATGTTTCCATTTTATATCCAGCCAATAATTATATTTCAATCCAAACTAAGCAGAGCATAAACCTTTCAAAGCACTGAGACTACAGTAATTTGTACTGTGCAGAACTGATGTCAAAGTTTGCTGACCTTCCAGTTTTGCATGTCACTGCAAGAACAGCTGCACTACATCAACAGCAAAGAGTCCAAACCAACCTTCCATCTGACCATTTGACTATCCGTGCATTGCTTTCTCTGATCTCGTTCCCCTCCTCGTCTCGTCGCATCCGCCACCGTATTGTGTTTTCCACCTGTGGGGAAAAGAAACAAAACAGTGCTTCTAGCTCATAGTAAGGAATACTGAGGTAAAATATACTCTATATAGGTCAAAAATTGCAGTTAGAAAAGCTTGATAATTTGGGGCATGATACAAAGAAACAAAGGTGAAAACTATTGCTTTTATTGGTGAAATGCAGCTGTCAAGCGTTTTAAAAACTTATTACTAAAATGGATCAACTTTCCTCAGTGCCCACACTTTCATAATCTGAAAACTCAAAACACCATTCCAAAAGATCTGAAACAGACTTTGAAGGAAAGTGCCTAGGTGAGTGTAAAAGACAAAAGGAAAATTAATATTGTACCTTGAGTTTTAACCTAGTTCTACCCTCTTCATCAAGCATCTCCTCATCTTCAAATTCATCTTCATAATACTGGGGATCAAAAGGTCTGCAACAAATTTTACAATACATTCTTTATTCTTCCAAGAAAATGAATCCCGATTATTCCAGAGTTGTGCAAGTTAACAGGTGCTTGAGAGGTTTAAATTATTCCCTGCCCACAGCAGCAGGCACTGCAGTGCGGGACAGCCCTTCCTGCAGGCAGGAAATTCACTGCACTGATTCCCTCCCTGGGGGCCTGGCCCGGGTGTCCTCTCCACCACCAGTTACAGGGTAACCTTCACACCCTCTGGATGCTCCAGCTGCAGAAAGCAAGTCTGCCTCAGAAAATACTGACAGGTATATGTCTCCTCAGTATCAGCGAGATGAGGTCAGGGTTAAGAGTGGAACAAAAAACATACGAGATCGTACAGAGAAAATAAAACAAAAGAATTATCTTATAAATGAGGTGACTTGGGGATTTTCTAAGAGCACAATCCTTGTTGCATTTTTTGTTTGTTTGTTTGTTTTTATTTCAATCTCAAAACCAATGAAAGAGAAAGGAAGATGAGACTGTTTTTCCTCTCTTACTTCAAAATATCCAGTGATGGGAGTCAGTGAGGGGAATCCTTTCCCCAAGCTCCTTCCTAATAATTCCAGGCTGTTGCAAGGGGAGAGTGACAAACAGCCTCTGCTGCTGTACAATTCTATTTTCAGTCCTGTCTGACCCCAAACATCACCAGGGCTTCTCTCCCTGGGAGCAGCCACTACCCGGGTTTTGAACAGGTCTCCCCTGGAAGAGCCTGGAGCCCCCAGCCAGGGAGAAGGCTGAGCTGAGGTGTGACAGGCAGGGCTGTGCTGCTAAAAGTGCTCCTGGGGAGCAGGGCAAGGAAGCTGCTTAGCAAAACACCCAGATGGAATGGGTGCTGCAAGTGCTGAAGGAGGCCTGTAGGGCCAAACCTGACATCACAAACAACTCCAGTAATTTATTTTGCTGCTCCTTATGCATTCCAGTAAATGACTTCAGTTTGGGTTAGGTGAACAGGAAAACAAGTAACCAGCCTCTTCATAGTTAAGCAGCACATTTAATACACACAAATAAAAATGGCCTTAGTCTGAAGTTCATAATGTTGTTTTTAATCACTGAAAAGTGCATAAAGGCGCTGTGCATTTGCCTTTCACATCTCTGAGAGCCTGAACTTATGCTTAAAATTCAACTGATAGCATGTGCTTTCAATTAAATTGCCTTTTTGTCTGGTTTTTACAGACAAGAAGTTATTCAATCAAGCTGAAACACAACTTCATAATAAAATTGTCTGATTAGAAAACAACAGCCATTACTATTGACTAATCACAACCAAAAATATGCATCTTAATATCAACAACTTTAAATAGGCCAAACACATCTAACTGTATTACTAAACAAAAGCAATAAAGGGAAACACTAAAATACCTTATCAATCCTGTATTTAACATGCAATTACCTGGGCTCCACACTGAGGAAGTTGGGCAGCTTCACAAAATACAAATCATTACCCAAGTCTGTGTTCACTTTTGGTATTTCTACCTCTATTCTGGTCTCTGGAATAGGTTCCTCTTCCTGCTGTTCTTGACTCAGTCCATTCTCATCCTAATGAAAAAAAAGAATAGGAGTGCAAGTGAAAAGAGTCTGTCTGGCTACTGCTGCTCTAATAATTACATTTTGCTTAAAGAAAAGTCATCCACAGGCACAGAGAGATCAGGAAGATTTGGATAAAAGAATTCAGACATTTTCATTAAAAGCAATTCAATTCAGCATTTTCATGTGCCACCTAAAGTGATTTTAAACTCAGGGCAAACTCAAGAGACCGAAGACAGTAAAGAACAGGAAAGGAGCCAGCAGAGTTTTCAGGTGAGCACTGGAGACTCTATGGGGGACACCTTCTACAAGACTAAAGAGGTGTTTTTATCTATTATCAACAAAAGATGAAAAACTATCATCAAAATGAAAACATTTCTCAAACAGCTGCAGTAAGGTACCAAAGACAGCTATGGCTTTGTATTTTACTTGGTAGCAATCAATACTATTCTTCGTATTTCTTTTAAGTACAAAATGTGGAGCAGTGATGGGGGAAGGCAGATAAATGAATCCATCTGATATTGTTATGTATAAAACTTTAATAATTCTTTCAGCTGGGGCAGAACTATCTGTAATGCTACTTCACGTCACTACTCTTTTTTTCACTAAATATTACCCAGCTCAATTGGTGTTCTGCATTTCAGAGTGGGCTGGTGTGTTAATCATCTCAGAAGTCGAGTCCACTTACAATGGGCTGTCCTGGGGTTGGTGGCTTGTCCTCTCCATCGCTCCCTGAGGAAATGTCATCGGCACCTCCAAACAGATCCATGACATCTGCATGCTCTTTGGCAGAAAAAGTACAATTTTAAACCACACATATATATGCACACACAGCCCTAACGCAAGATTTATTTATCAAATAAGGAAATCAAGTAGAAAAATGGCAACAGAGGAGAATAAGATAATCCTTATTCAAGTAACTGAACAGAAGTAAAGAAATTCCATTACACATTTCGGAGGTTTTACTTCTCAGAAAAAACCACCTCTTTCTCAGAAAACAAACACCTCTTTCTCATCCAGCTAAACCATCACAAAATAGGTGACATTACAGTACAGGCTCCCTGGGCTGCTCTGGTTAAAGGAACCCTTTTTTAACATCTTTCAGTAAAAATGCGTGAAAGGACATTCCCAGAAGAGAAGACCTGGCAGAGCTACCTGGAGAGGATCAGCAGGACCGGAGTGTGTGCTCCCCACAACTCCTGGTGGCTGTTCTGTTACTCCCATGGCCCCGTACAGCAAACACTGCCAATCCCATCGAGCCCTGTAGCTGATGCAGCACCCTCGAGAAGTGGATTAGAGGAACCAAAACCCCACAAACCCCCCACCACTTACCCTTCTGCCCTTCTGTGTCACTCTCTGCTTCTGAATCCGATGCAATCGGTTTCTTTCTCTTCATCCGCAGAACTTCGTCCTCGCTGTCGCTGCCCCTTGCAGACTCTACTGAGGAGCACAATTATTCTCAGCAAATTAAAAATTTTGGTCCACAAATTTGAAAATTCCTCTGTATTATTAAGCTCTAAAAGTGCTGCATAAAAAAAAGATTACGAAGATGACTACAGCTAAAAGCTATGTAATTAATGCCTTTACATTGAAGTTTCAATCTTTTCAGCCCAAAGCAAAGAAAACAATAGAGACCAAACTAGCACCAAATCATTCTTTCTGTATTCAGTCCTACCAGATTTGTGCTCTTGCTCCTCCTCATCGGAGTGCTGGGCCCTTTCCTCATCATCAGAGTTCTGCATCTTCTCCTCGTCAGAGCGCTGGGCCCTTTCATCGTCGTCAGAGTTCTGCATCTTCTCCTCATCCGAGGCCTGCGGCCTTTCCTCGTCATCAGAGTTCTGCATTTTCTCCTCATCTGAGTTCTGGAGTCTTTCCTCATCATCAGACACCTGTGGCCTTTCATCTTCATCCGAGTTCTGCACCTTCTCCTCATCGTCAGAGTTCTGCTGCCTCTCCTCATCGTCAGAGTTCTGCTGCCTCTCCTCGTCGTCTGACTGGTCGCTTTTGTCCTCCTTGCCCCACTTCTCGTCCTCCGAGTGCGCCTTCTCGGAGCCGTCTCCCTCCGAGCGGTGGCTGCCTTCCTCGGAGCCGCGCTCGCGCTCCTCCTCCTCCTCCTCGTGGGCGGCCTCGGAGGCGCTGTGCTGCTCCCCGTCCGACTGCTCGTTGTCCTCGTTGTCCTCGTTGTCCTCGCGCTCCGAGTGCCCCGAGGCCTCCGAGCGGTTGTAGGAGCGCTCCGAGCGGTTGTCGCTGCCCGAGTGCCGGGACGCGCCCTCGTCCTCGCTGTCCTCGCCGAACAGCTCCTTGTTGCTGGGCTTCACCGCGCCCCGCTCGTCCTCCTGCTCACTGTCGCTCCCCGAAGCGTTGCTGCCAGAGCCAGCGTTCTCCTGCTCCGAATCTGAATCCGACCCGGAATCGGAATCTGCAAAACAAACATGGCCCTTTCAGGAGTCAGGATGCCCATGAGACGGTGAGTATTGCTTTAACAAAAACCCCCAAAAACCCACCCCCCCGGGGGAACCTACAGAGGACTGTAAGCAAGACCAGCAAAAGTTACCGAGAACAGTAAAATAAAATATCTGCTAATAAAGGCACGGCCAAAGAAAGGCGCAGTGAAAAATGATGGACGCCACATAAAGTTTCAAGCTACAAGATGCGATCTAGGATTCTAAAATTGTAGAAAAAATAAGGAATTACACAAACGAACAAAACAATCGAAACAGCAAGGGCTTAAACAAGTGGCTATATAGACGTGGCTTATAAGATCCTACAAACCCAGAACTGTCACCCTGTACTGAACCCAAGTCCTCTACCAAGGCAGGTTCGTGACAATGGAGCTACTCCTCGGTGCCGAGGCTGCCAACAGCAAAATAAAACACCTGCCTTCAAAAGTAATTTACAGGGACGCATAGAAGAATTTTGAAAACGCCAGGGACTCAAACCAGAAGGAGTCCCACCGTTTCCAGAACTGGGGTGCAGCCGAACGACCTCCCCTGCAGGCACCGACCCCCGGACCGCCCGCCCCGCTCCCTCCCGCTCTCCCTCCCCGCCGCCCGCGCCCGGGGGCCGCGGCAGA
>VZRO01002119.1:1151500-1176532 GCA_013397915.1 Daphoenositta chrysoptera
TCCCCTCAGCCCCGCGCCCCCTCAGCCGCAGCCCCGCGTCCCCTCAGCCCCGCGTCCCTCCCTGCCCCGCGGGAGAGGGAAAGGTGGTTTTGGTAAAAACACAAGGGTTTCAAGCTAGTCAGTGCACTATGAAGAACAGCAAACAAACAAAACCCTGAAGCCACAACAAGAATACAGTACTTTATTCATCCAAAACTTAGTAACTGTTTTACAATCTGACAGCATATAGTGCTGTTATGCTAAAATACTCAGTATATGTTTCCCCAATGGAAATTTAAATTGAACACTTGCTCGTTTGTAGCTTACAAACGCAAGATTGCTCGAGCTGTAGAGAGAATGAGGCTATTTCTTTAAAATACAAGAGTAAATAGGTAATTGCTCTGAAATACAGGTTATGTTTCCATGCTTAGCTTGGAACCAACAGAATCAACATATGCGGTCATTTGATTTCTCCATTAAGCCAGAAAAATAATCAGTAAGAAAAGAGTATCTCTTTTGGAAAAGAGACCTTGCGTTTATGGTAAGTGGTTATGAAGTGACACCACTCCTGCAGTCACTGTCAGTGAAGTCACACCCAGGATCCCGCCACACTTCATGGCGTTACATCAGCCTTCACTTCAGACTGTCCAAGATTCCTGGCTACAGACTGAGTTTCTTCATTTATTCCAAAAAGGATACACACTGTAGGCACTAAAGTGATTGCTCTTAACTGTTCATGCACCATGCCAAAGGTCTTGCAACAATTTGGATGATTAAACCCTGCTGATTGAAAAAAATAGTTTTCCATGCCCAGCCTGTCAGGTGTCTGTCCTGAAAGTCAACAAGCAGTCAGATTTTTAGCTGCTGTCTGCAGAGCTAAACCATTTATTAGAGTCCAATACTATCATCTGTGACAGGACACCAGCAAACTGCAACTTAAAAGGCCCTGCCTTTGATTGGAATATAAATAATTAAACAGCCAAACTTGATTTAGTAAAAATAAGAAAGAGATTTGAGCTATCATTTCCATAATCCAGCCTTTCAATTTTCTCCTTCATTTTCAAGTAGGAGATAATCTAATCTTGTTACCTAATTGATACCTAATCTTGTTAGGTAGTGATAAAATAACTCATCATAGAATCTCAGTATGTGAACAGATTCTGTGAACATGCAGCCCTTCAACAAATGAAGGAAGACATTACAGCCTGTTTTTTTGACACAAAATGATTATGGTGCCTCTAGCAAATAAAAAGTAAAGTACAGCTTTAGGCAACTCAGCACATGACATGCTTTGGCCATGTTTATGCAGCACTGTCTGTAAAAAGACACTGAACTTGTGACTGTAGGCATATTGTATTAGAACTATTTCAAAGTTTATTTAAAAATCTAAAAAATCTTGAAAATTTACAAAAGCCCAAACCAAAAGAAGCCCTTTTTTTTACTCATCAGAATACTTCTAGTGTTGTTTTGAGGTTATAGTAAGTGTAGTCTTTGGTTTTAACTGAATTAATTCCAACTTGGTTTTCAGAGCACATATTTATTTGTAATTCTAATAAAAGGCCAATTTAGAAATAGGGGGAAAAATGTTCTTCCACAAGTATGAACCAGTTATATACATCCTCATTGAAGGCACTATAGTGCAAAATTCTCTGTACAGTTGCAGTAAAATTTGAAGCCACTTCTGGAATAAATTCTGCCTTTAAAGATCCAAAACAAGATTTGCAGCAAATGACAAAGTGGGCACAGTGTCAGAGACTTGCTCTGTTAGGTTTTTACAGTATATACAACCTGATGCAAAAATCTCAGTCCAGTATGTTTTCTGCACATGAATGCTCACCACGTTACGATCTCTGGATGACAACAGTTGTCAGCTGAATTCTCTGTTGCTATAAATACAGCCAAGCAGTCCTGTAGAACATTTTTGTGGTCTCAAAGCAAACTACTACAAGACAGTCCAAACAGACCTACACCAAAACGCCTCTAGATTTTCGTATTTCCAAGTGTACTGTGGTTATGTGCAGAAGTTGACGTGATTCTTGTTGCCTTATTAGTTTTTTTATAGAACTTTCAACACTTCAATGATGACTATGTCCTAGAGATTTGACACTACATATTGGTTAGTTTTTGCATGTCTTAGGTAGTGTTTCAACATCAAGACAGATACAGAATGGAAAAACCCTTTCTTAAAAGGTTTCTTCATTATTAAAAATGGTAAGATTTGTATGAAGTACAAATAGCTTAATGTAATGCAACTTAGGTCAGTGGTCTCACAGTCAAGGCTGCTTTTCCTGTACAATTATGCAGAATTTTAAATACGAATGTCCTCTACTTCTAGAGAAATTGATACTTATGAATGTAGATAAAATTTTTAAACAAAGATATATAAACTAAATAATGGCGATGAACATATGAAATCAGTCTAAAAACGTATCTAGTTTAGATACAGAGCAAGATACAGTTATGGGATATTTTGTAAAAGACTTTAAGGAGTTAGGTGTAACAGAAAAACTCTCATTTTGCAAGGCTCCTAATTTTTTTTTCTTTTTTTCAAAGGCTTCCACTTTTGTATTAGTCCCTCTAATCTCCTGGGAGAAGTCCTTAGCCAATTTTTTTGGTTTTTTTGGCTTAAAAGGATGTCTTTGAACTTGATCACAGTATCAAGAACTAATAAAAAATAAAACAGTAGAATTACAAATAACATTGCTGTGAAAGATTTCTCTTCAGTGCATGTGAGCAAAGCTGAACAGCTCTACACGAGCCCAGCTGTTGGGTGAAGAATCCCTTATCACTGCAGCCCTGTTTTCAGGAACATACACACCCCTCCACGTAAACCCGCACCCCACTTTTTCCTACAAACGTTTCAGTGGGGTCAGTATCTGCCCAGTGATCTCAAATGTCCCGTTCTTTGACTACAGACAATTATACCATCGATTTGCAATTACATTTTTAGTAGAAAGCACAGCCAAAGTCCTGAAATACAAAAAGAGTTCTTAAAAAACCCAATCAGAAGCTATGGTAGAGGCTGGCGCAGCTGCTGCGTCTCCGTCCGTGCAAACACCGTGCTGCTCACCAGCAGGGGATTATCTTGCTTTGCTCTAAAGGGAACGGGGGTTCCAGTCTCTTCCCTTCTAACCCAGTCAACGTAGTCCAAGATTGCCAAAGCCCACGGTGCTGACCGTGCCGACTCCACTGTGCTGACATCAGCTTTGCTAATTGTCTCCTTCAACCCTCCTCTTGCGAACTGGAACAAGAGAGGCAAAAAAAAAAAAAAAAAAAAGATGCTTTGCTACATTAGCATTTTAACTGTTTTTTGAATTTCTGTAACATGAACAGTTACTTTGCCACATGAATTACCACAAATGAAGGTAGCTGACACTTAGTATTATACAGCATTTTAAGCAAATAAGCCGAGTTTATCGCCTTATTCACAAACAGTTGCAAATATTTGCAAGGAAGGACTTGTGGGAAACATTAATCATCTTATGTCTGGTAAGCAGATTTAGCCAGTATTCTTTTTTTACCTTTTTTTGCAGTTTTTTAGTGGTGAATTTAATTTACAAGGCTTCAAAAAAACACTACAAGAGTTTCACGGTATATCTAACACAATTTATACACACACAGAGTATGTTGCAATCAACAGCCTAAAACCTTCCATTTATTAATAAAAACATTCAATTGTCAGAAAATGCAAGAGCAATAAAAATTTGTGAATAAAATAACTAAAAGCTCACATGCTATTTAGACTTGAGAATATGGGAGATTGACTGAATGACTGGAACTTTCCTCAACATTTATATTATTTTTGATGTTTTCTTTTCACACTATCAAATTGTTTTCTTTTTCTGTACAGATAAAACAAATGACACTGAAGGTTTTAGAAATTTTATAGGGCATCTCTGTTTTGTTTAAAAAAGCCAAGCAAGCACAGCTATGTAAGAAGAAAGATTCTGTTCTCAAATCCTCCCAATGGAAAGTAGGTGGCAGAAGTTACTCATACCTGCTTTCATCAAACTGCAAGAACAGATGAAAAGAATTTCCAGCCCTAGACTTCTCCAATCATGCAGTTGAAAGCAACATGTACACAGACAAGGAGCAGGGAAGTGGTACATCACAGTGTGAGCAAGGAAAAAGGAGATGTAGACTTTTTTTAGAAGAAACGTACAAAGAGAGAAATGAGAGACTTCGAACATCTCGGTTTCAGCGCTCAACACCCAAGTGGGTATTCAGAGTAACCTTCTCTGTGGCTTCAGGGCTGGAGAGATGAAAAGGTATTTGCAGAAACCTTTACCAGCATACTCCAGACTAAGAAAGCAAAGGAAAAAAGGCAAGATATCAATAGAAACATAGATTTCCAACAGTCAAGCACTAAAAAGAGAACTAGTGAGAGGGGAAACCTTAGAAAGCCATGAGACACCTGCAGCATTATGACAGAAAACCCAACTGGCTTAGAATCTATTTTGAGAAACAGATATGCAGTGTCTGAGTGCCTCTCTTATCTCTCTAGTTACTCATCCATATCTTTCAGAGCTGTTCTCCTCCACTTTAGCCTTTTTTCAGAGAGGAAGCAGATCTTCAAACCCAATTCCATTTTCCTATGTCATTCCCTCTAATATATTTCTTAACTACTGCTACTACTACTAAACAGCCTGGCCCATTTTCACACTGATGAGAGGTCACCACAAAGCATCTAAAGCGAAAAGATTTAACTAAATAGAGCTTTTAAATGCACTTCTACTCAAATAGATTGATATTATTTTGTAGTTGAGTGCTTTAAGTATTTGACATTATACAAATTACTTCCTTTCATGTGCTATGTTATTAACCAATTTTCTGCTGATCCACTTAATTAGATTCTAACTGCTGAGCTCCAACAAACATGCCTGCAGCAAATAAAGGTGCCACTGCTCTCAGCTACCTGTAGGAGGCACAGATGGCACTTGTGCATGAACAGAACCACCAGGGGAGAGATGACCCAGTCCCAGCCTCTGAGGGTGACAGTATGTTCAGTTTCCTTGCTCAAGCAATCCCAGTGCCACTGGGATACTGGCACTGAACAGGGCATCCTACACTGGTCATTTCAAGTACTGCTTTTAAAATAGCAATTAATCTTATGTGAATACAACTGAATTATCAAAACTATTGTTTTCACTCCCTTTGCCACAACTCACATGAAATTTGAATGCTTTTGTTCTAGACTACGCTAAAACGCCTCAGCTCATGCACCTGAACACCTTGCAACAAAATAGAGAATGTCAAGCAGCAACAAAAACGTAGGAGTAAAGCACAGGAGAAACCTGAAACTGATCTACTAACCTTGTGCTATCCTGGTTTTGTGGAGGGAGAAGGAGAATAACCAGACACCTTTAAAGCCTGTGCCACACACACATTCAGTTAATAATAACAGGCCTTACCCAAATCATTGTTTTTTGTGATAGCTGCAGCTGCCCTGGCTCGAGGTCCCTGTTGTGTGAAATGGTATCCAAATTTGAGGATCTTGGTGTTTTCTTCAAGCATCTTGGCAATTTCTACTTCTGCAGCTGTGCCCAGCTGCTGCCTCTGTTAAAATAAAAGGTACACAAGGACAACAGAGCTTATGTGTGTTCACCCTGAAAGAGATCAGAATACTTTCCCCAGATCAGCCAATAAACACTCAGCTGCATTCTGGTTAACTGAAAAGGCAGGAGGTAATAAAATGTTTGTGCATTTTAAAGCACAAGGAAGCACAGAAGTGACCAGGGATCAACCTCAGCTGGATGCTTCTGATAATCGTAAGGGCAATTATTGCTGGTGATAAGATAATTAAACATAAAATATTTGAAGAGTTTATCACAAGCTGTCTTCTAAAAATATTCGGGCAACTAGGATTGGCTGGCTTTAGCTGTGGTCTCACCACCACCTCACTTACCTGATTATCGATTTTGATCTCTGTCAACGTTTCATTGTCTTTCAGTGCATCAACCAGTGCCAGAATTCCAACTCCAGTGATGAAATTTGATTCTATGTTTAAGCTTTTTAATTTTGTGTTTACTCTCAGCATATCTGCAAGAGCCTTTGAATACAAGAAAGCATCATTAAACGTTTGGATTTTGCTGCAGTACCTCCCAGGACACAGCAATAACCACTTCCACTAACTGGTTCCGTAGAAGCAGCAAGTTCAGAGGTGCAAGGTGTAACTTTGCAAGCTTTCACTTACTGAGACTGAGCTGAATCTTCAGCCAGGCATTACCTACATTCCCTTTCTAAACAGCATTCAGTCAAGAGAAGGCCTGTCTTTCTCTTGTTACAAACTAAAAAGCTACACAGAATATAAATGGTCTGAAATTAGCATATTGGACTGACTCCATTTTGTAAGCCTTCACAGCTCACAGTGAGTGATGCAGGCTGCTAAGCGAAGGCCAGAGAAAGGGCGTTAGTCAACTGAGAGGAGAATTAGATAGGGTTAATTTGTAAACAGCAGATCTGACTTTCAAAATGCTTTTGTCTACAGATTTGGCAGGAAGAAGTAAAATTCAAAGCTCTAAGCACAGTACCAGCACGTAGCTAAAAGCACTTTTATACCTGATGTTATTTCTGGGAAAGGAAGAAAACAGGAATAGCTAACTGCTGAGTTTGCTGTCAGAAAAATCATACCCTTTGATTTTTTTCTATCAATTCACAATACAAAAAAACCCAACAAAACCACACCCAAGGAAAGAAGCCATTATAGATTTTTATTACACATGTTTTAGTCCTGCTGAGAAGGAGCTTTTTAATTGACCCAAACCCAAAGCTTTCAAATGCTCATATGTTTATTTAAGGGAGTCTTTCAAACTAGTTGGGTTTTTTTTCTAATTTGAAATCAAAACAAGTGCAAGGGATTGTCCTGGCAACAATTACTTTTGTTTTCTTACCTCTTCATTTACAATTAAATAAGGCACTGCTTTAGTTCAATATAGAAAAAAATAGCACCTGACAATAAAATAGTTTCAATTATATCAAGCTTTGACTAATATTACGCTTTATATACCAATGTTTCAAGGCAATCTTTGGTAGCAGGGAGATAGAGAAACTAGTATTTTACAACTTCAACTAAAACTCTATTTAGTTGAAAAATATTACGGGTGCTTTTAAGTCTTCAAGTGTGCTTCTTGTAAATTAATTTTGAATAAACTATTGACTACTGGAATGAACACCAGGTACTAAAGAATTAGGAAAGAAAGAAAGAAAAAAAGGAAGGAGGATAGCAAACTGAAAAATCAGGGAAAGGGACTGGAAAAAAAGAATTCTCACTCACACATCCAAGGCATTGCTGCATATTAAGTTACGAGTAATCATTTACCAACTTCGATGCAACAAAGGTTTGTTAAAGAAAACACACTTTACAGTCTAGCAGAATGGAATAATTTTCATCCCTGAGTATTTAAACTGGATTAAACTCAATCCCTTGCCATTGCCTTTCCATCCTGACTTCCCTTTAAGCACCCCACTTAAAGCTGTTATCAGGAGCACTTACCACAGCAACAGGATCATTGCTCCGGGTGGCTGCCAGGCTAAAATTCTTCACATGTGTGTTGGTTTCCAAGGCTTTTGCAAATTCTTTCAGCGTTGGAATTGGTATGTTCTTGAATTAAAAATACCATTTCACTCTCTTGAGATACACCAGTTAATCCCCTACCCCCAACTTCTCCCATTATCTTATTCTCTTTACAGCACAATGCCCTGCAATATTAACCACCACTGGTCTCCCACACTGAACACCTACAGGATGTGATGGCTGCAAGAGCCACCAATTCTATCAAGCAATCATTTTTACAGTGTCGTAGCAACCATGCTTAAAAGGAATCATTTTAGAGAATTAATTAGGGTAGCAAATTTCTCTGTTTATTATATCAGAAACTTTGATCTGTTGCCTTTTTAGGCAGTTATCTTGGCTAGCATTTACCTGTTATACAGTATTCTTAAACCATGTTTTTTATTTCCCCCTCTCCCAAGGGGAACAAGCAGCCCTGGCTGCTGGCAAGGCAGGGGTGCTGCAGCTCTGCTTTCCTTCAAGCAAATACACAAAAGCTTGGCACGAGTGAAAACACAACTGTTGCACTTAGGAGCAGAAGCTGCCCTAACTTCCAACAGCCCTTTTGTACAAGAACCAGAAGGATGCCAGGCACAAATATCCCTTTGCAAACTGAGAAACTGAGAGCACATTGCTTCATCGAGGACAAAGGATTCAACAAAGTAGTTGACTCCATGATAATGAACTGCGGGAACTGCTGCCAACCTGGCAGCAACAGAAATCTGGGCTGGCAGTGAGAAAGGCTAAGACTTTTTAAATACACATTTGGCAAAAGAAGCCAAGATGGCTTATCGGTTTAGCTACAGGTTCTGAGCTTATACACACTACAACATTTAGCAGAAAGATTGCTGTACTTAGAATAAGCCCATCGTGCTCTCTTAGAGTGTTTTGCAGCTTCTCAGTCTTCTACTGAGAAAAAGCAGCTTATTTACAGCAACCTTCAGGTAATTACCTTAATGTTATTTAGATTAACTTCAACAAGACGAGAATCATTGTCTTTAATCCTCTGCAGTGTCTCCTCCACATTTGTGGGATTTGGTGGTTCATCAAAAACAGGCAACATTTTTTCACCTTTTACTATATCTGAAAAGTAAGGCATTTAAATGTAATCAAACAGGTTGCATACATTCATTGTGAATAAGTGATCCACATACTAAATATTTACTGTATTTAAAGATCATTTCATCAGTCTTTACATCTCTCCCCCACCAAAAAGCAGAACATCCTTTCCTGACCATATTTTCATAGAGTTCAATTCTTTTTCAGAAGTCCTCACAGCCTTTCTGCTTTTTTTCAGAAAGCACATAGGAGTTACAAACACAAACAGAAAACCTAAAAACCAACACACACAATGCATGGTTATGGCTACTTTTGTCACCAGAAAGTGACTTAACTGCAGAGGACATTTCAGTGCACATATATTTTAATTCCACTCTCACCAGAACTCAATTAGCAATGTGATAGGCATATTTCCAGACTAAGACTTAAGGACATTCTAAAAGAATGTTGGTGCAACAGAAAATAGTCAATGCTATAGGAACTGTGTGCAGTACAGAGAGCTGATTTTTCTAGCACTTGTGTACACACTTACTTGAGAAGCTGTCTTTGTCAACCCCATTACTGCTTCCTACTACATCACAGAACTGATTGTTCGTTATCAAGTTGGACATTCCCAGTATTGCTGTAAAAGGAAAAAAAGAAAAAGCATGAAACCATTTTTACTGTTCCTTTAAATAACAAAACCTGTTTGTACAACATCCAGTTATCAGTACAAAAGGCTATTCAATATCTTAGTCATTTGAAAAAAGTAGGAAAAAAATTAATTATAGACATTTTAGTTGACTTCCACATCTTAGAAAGTTCTGACCTCACGAGGTTCAAGGTTAAAAAGTGCAGCTCAATCACAAAATTAAGCTTTAGGAATGCAGGCTCATACCAACACATTGTTATACACAAGAAAAAGCAGTCACATACACATCAAGAACCAGCCAGTCTGAGGAATGGATTTAAAGGTTTTGAAAATCAGGTATCTTGCAGGCCAAAATAATTAACTTCCTCACAAATTATCACAAATCAGCAAACGTGAAATGCTTCAAGCAAACTGGCAAACAACACAATCTAGTTTCCATCACAACTACAACATCCTGTAGTCAGATCAATACACTACCACATTAATTATAGATCTTTCTTGTCTGAATATGTAGCAGCCCATTCATACTTAAAAAAACCTCACCTGCAAGGTCACCTAATTCTGTGTCTGTGGCACTGGTCAAGGCTTCCTCCAGTTCTGGATCAAGAGAGAATTTTTCTTCTGGGAAAGACTGTACAGGCTTTTGCTTGGGGATAAATATTTTCCCTGGAGTAAACAAAACGAAAAATCTGATGTTACTTTGTATTATATAGCTACTTATCTTTAAAATACTAGGTACTTAAAGAATACATATTACATTTAGTGAATAATAGGAGAACCACAGACAACATAAAGGTTTCTTCTGTTGTTGCAAGTCAGAGATGAGGAAAGAGCATAAACAGGAATAAATTTTCAGGAGTCTGGATCATGATTCCAATCTTATTTGTTTCTCCTAAAGATTAGAAAGTAACATATAAACCTCCATTATACATTTTAAACATTCTACAAAGACTGTAAGAAAGATTTTGTATCACTAGAGAATGATGAGTTTCCTTTCAAGGGAGAAAGGCAGATCTGTAATCTGAATGTCAGAGAGAGAAAATCACAGAGTTATCCGAAATCACACACCTGACTATTCACTGCAGCTTTTACACCATACACAGTATTTCTGATTTCAGATGTTCACCTCAGTTCTGAAGCAAAAAACCCAAAGCTGCTTGAGAAAACCATGGTTTGTGAACAGCACAAAACATGGTAACAGACTCCTCTGCCAGTGACACTGCTTTCTAAAATGATACTTACAAAGGTCATCGAAGATTCAATGGCAAAAGAAGCAAGAGGAATATTACATTCTGCACCAACTTGTTAGTTATTGCAGGCAGGTAACTTATTTCAGAAGACATGCCTTACAGGTAGAGGTCTGTGTAGTTACTGTAATTCCTGCATACACCTTCAGCTGGAAAGTTAGGGGAGGAAATCAGAATTCGATAAAGCCTTTCTAAGAGTCAGCTGTGAAGGGTCTAGAACTGGCCCTTCAGAACAAAGGAGTCTTCCAGTGGGTAAGAGGCAGGACAGGTGAGGGGTGCTTAGGTTCAGGACAAATTCACAAGGCAACCAAAAGCTCTTGTACTGATGCATCTGAGAGAAGTCGTTCACAACTACAAACCTGCGAATCGAATCTTAACAGCTACTTAGGGTTCAAGGTGTTCAAACTTCCCACGTTTCCTGAGCTATCAGCAGAAAGAGCTGTGGGAAAGAGGTTTCAACTTCCTTTTGTTATTTCCTGGGGTAGGAAGTGGCGTTGATAATTGTCCTATGAAGTCTCAGTCCTAATTCAGAAGCCCACCCTCTGCCATATCCATAGCTATAAAAAGTATTTCCACACAGGAATCATCCTCCTCCCAATGTCCCAGTTACAGACAGAGTAGGTGGAGTTTAGCATTAGGGGTGATCCAAATTCATGTATTCCCTGTCTTCCCTAGATTACAGTAGTTTGTGGTTCCTTTTCCTTTTAAAGGAAGTTAATGCATCCCCACTAGCACAGATTACAGAGAAGCACGTCAGGTTTTTCTCTGACAACATGGTCTGATGACCAAGATCTGTTGCTAGCAACACGGTATTTCTGTTCCTGGGTTGCTATCTCTTTGGAAACTTGTATAAATGGTCATTATCCGTATTCAGAAGCAGATAATAAACCTCCTTACATAACTGTATTGACTGCAAACAGTAGTAAAGTGCAGCTGACATGCATTACCACCCATACCTCAGCTTTGATGGACAGTGCAAAAGAAACTGGTGGTGACTCAGGACTAAACGAAAACCTTCACGAATTGAAGGTGTGTGTAGCAAATGTTTCAGGTTGTTTTGATATCATTGATGCAATATGTTTCTATCAGTTTATTTTACCAGCATCACCTACTGGGGAGAGATTAACCTTCAACTTAAACTGTAGGTTTAGAAGAGATGCAAGAATGTCTGACAAGGTTTTCATTAGTCCGTGAAACACTCTGAGCAGCATACACATGAACTAAAGCCTTTCAGTAGCTATGTCTGCATTATTTTCCCTCAGTAATATGGTCTAGTAAAAGGTGAGGATTTTGGAGTACAAGGAAGGAGGACAGTGGGATGTGAGCACCTGAGCCTTCATTCAGCCATCCTATTTGCAGCAGGAAGAGAGCAGGAGAAAGAAACTGATCTCAATTAAAACCAACTTGGCAAAAATATATTTTAACCTAATTCAGCCTTGTGGGATGTCTGGTTCATCCCACCAGTGCACATAAAAAAAGAGCTGTTTTTCCTGATGTTGCGTTTCAGTAATTCTTAAATTCATAGGTTAGAAACGTCTGGTTCAAACATTTGCTTCCTAAGAGTAAAACTAAACTTATCCACACATGCCTGACTCTTTAGAAAACCTAAAGAGAGTGAGAAGTATATTCAGTTTTTAATAAAGCAAAAATATTAAAAGCCACTGCCCTCCAGAAATGTTCACTGCAGCCAACTCCAGTCACATGAGCTGGGTCAGGAGCAGTTTTTGTTATAAAACAGGTCACACCCTTGTGTACATAATTTCTCATTCATTGGCTTCATCCCGTCCTAGACCAGAACTCAGAGGTTCACAATGCACATACAAAAGCAGGTCCTTCCCCTTTCCCCACTTCCAGTGAGGAATTTACTTCCAGAAGGATAAGACCCCTGTGTCTCTGGGGACAATGATCTAACTCAAGGCCTGCTGCCAATACAGTTCAGCAAGTCCCTTCCCCCTTACTAATGCAAGCTTTAAATAAAACCAAAAACCACTACACATCTGTGCAGCCCATGAGATGTGCAGCTTGCCTGGCCCTCAAGTGGAACATTTCCAAATGGCAGGGATTTGATTGCATGAAGGAACATGACATCTCCTTTTCAGCCAGCCAGGATACTGCAAAGATTAAGCAAAACAACATGAAGAGGCAAATTTCAGGGGTGTTCACATCATTTTTGTAATAATTACATAGGCACGTGTTCCATGCCTTTAAGCTAACATGTTAGATGATGCACATCCAGGATTAGGTCACTCCTGTGCTACAGAATGAACCTCAGCTCCAAGTTCCCCCCAGCCGTATTGCTCCAAAGGCAGGAACACTGGATGGTGTCAATCGAAGTGCCCTGGACATTCCCTGCACAGATCCACAGTATTTCAGGTGGGACTCAGTATCTTGCAGAAATCAGGTCTGTTCAGTGGGGCCACGTAGAGAACACTGCTGGTACTATTCTCACACACCCCACACTAACAGGCAGCAGGCAGCCACACCTTGCACAGCAGGAGAAAGTCTAAAATCCACTTTTGGGGTACTCCATTTGGGGAAACAAATCAAGTGCTACCTGAGGACAACTGAATACAAGCTTTTCTGATCAGTAACTTCATGAAGAAAAGTGAGCGACATCTGATGTATTCCTTACATCTTCTGTTCCTTAAACCTTCCTTAGTTCAGAAATTTATATCATTCACACTTCATCAATCTCCAGTTCTTACCATGCAACAGACTTAGGTTCATCAATCCACTTGTGAGCACAATTTAATACTAATGTTTTTAATTCAACTTACAAGTGAGTTCCTCAATGCCTTAGTGCAGAAGCAGAGCTGTTATCTGCTATCTGATTACAGGCCACAGAGCAGTGAATTAGAAAACTGTTTTACATTAAGGCTGGAGTATCACATGTTATTTTGTTATCACATGTGCTCTTGTATGGAGAATATCAATTTGACAAGCTGTTTCTGCAAAGCTCCTACAGGATATTAGCTTCACTTCACAACATGTAACACACTTCCTTTAAGGACTTTAAAGTGGTTCAACGGCAGAGAACACAGCATCCCAAATCCTGCTGCAACAGAAGGCAGTGGTGGTCTGGAGCACCAGCTGAGCAGGGTGCCAACCAAAGAGCTTTAGCCAGGGGGCTGCAGTTTCACTCTGTTTTCTGGGTGATAGAGAAGGGGAAAACCAAACCAAACCCAGCCTAAAGCAGAAGTGACATGAACTGCAAACCCCCACAGAACAAACACAGCCTGCAGGAACGCAAAGGGAAGAGAAGGCCACGACTGAGAGAGTGCAAAGGCTGGAAATGCAAAGCTTGCTTTACACAACACTCTGCTAATGCCTTGCACTATACAGCACAAAGTACATTACTATCTCAGATATGTTTTTATCTCAGCTGCAATAATTCTGTTCTTTTGCTGTTCCAAGAGGAGGGAGAAGGAGGAGGAGCACTGGTCAGACTGGGTCAGATGAGTGGAACACATTGAGGGCAACAGCCTTCAGTGCTGAAGCCGGGCTTTACTGTTGGGATGAGAGATCCCACCCCTTGCAGTAAGTCCTGTAAAGCTTTATGACACACTTACATACACAGATTGAGACAAAGCTAGTTTTGTTGCAATTATTACCACATTGGTCTCATGAATCTCTTGAACAATGGTCTCCTGTATGGTTCAACACTTAATTGAAACAGAATGTGACTTAAATAATTAAATCGTGTTTTAAAGCAATGTTAAGTTTTAAAGGATGCTTTTAGAAACAAAATCAAGGCACTGGAAAAACTGAATTGAGTATAATTTAGGGATTGTTAAACTCCACATGTCTTTAGCACTGTTCATTTCACTACAGCAGGACACTTTCTATTATTGCAGATCTTCCACATGTCATAGCACAAAACAAAGAGGTTCCAAAGACCTGGAGAAATTACATCATCTATCACTGAAAGAGAAGCAACATTGTCTTAATAACATGTTACCCCAAAATTAGGTACTTGGGACATCTGGGAGAGAGTATTTTCCCTTACACTCTAGTAGGAAAACAAGGTTACCAGAATCAGTAGCAAGGCAGGATATTTAAATTTAACCCAGGGTAAGCTTCTTTGATAAATCTGCAGACCAAATCACCATGCTGGACTTCAGTTCCACTAAAATAGAAAAAGGAAAGAGAAGGATAATTTTCCTCTTCTTTCTCCATGAAATGAGTAATTGGAACAAGTTAGAGCAACGAGACCAGCCAGGGATACAGAAATACTTTAGCAAATTTTGACCCCAAAAATGGCACCAAGAAAACAGCTGCAGCTCCAATCCATCTCTCTCCTCCCAAAACCCCTGGAACTGAAGGTTATGTTTGCCACTTTTTCCTGAATTAACAGGAGAATCAAGCAAGATTTTCACCTACCCTTATTCCACAACTTGCTAGTATTTCTCCATAATACATTTTTCTAGATGAAGTGAAACATTATAACCCTGCTTAGCTGTCTGTTGGTCTATTTTAATATTAACGAAAACCACATGAGGATACAAGTCCCCTCTAGATAAAAAACATGTTACACAAGTATTAAGTTGTGTCCCATGCCCTTTCTGAGTTCTACTTCTAGATAAATACCATGATTTCTTGATTTAAAAGATTAAGTTATGTACATTTGCCATTTTTGCGCAAAATGGCCACAGATGTGGCAGCAAGTCAAAGCTGAACCATAATATTTTCATGAGGGGAAAAGAAAAGGTTATCCCTCACCTACTACAATATGAGCTTGAGCTTCTTGCCTCCTGCCCATTTAACAGAGCATCAATTTGGATACTAAACCTTTGTTTCCACATTTTTAGTTTTAATGTAAGTAATCTACATTTCATTTTTCCTATTATTTTCTCTTCTCCTAGGGCATTAAAATAAATTATAGAAGAAGTTACTAGATAGCATCTTTTTTTTTTTTTTAAGAGATACAGGAAATTTTACTAACTACACTGGTATGACTCATTGCAACATGCAGACAGACTATTTAGTAATACTTTATTACATAAAGGAAATGACATTTGATCTTTCTTAACCAAGCTCTGCGTAACAGCTGGACCCTTCTGGTTTTGTACATGATTCTCACAGATTTTATCTCCCCAAACAAATACTTGTGCTGTGTGCACGCAGACGTGAGCTGACTTCAGAGAACCATCCATGTGAAAGAAGCCCTCGCTCTCAGTAGAAAATGTCCTTTCAGAGCCCACCCTCCTTGCCCCCTTGCTCCCTGACGGAGCAGGGCACAGGATGCAAGGGGTTCCCCAGCCACCTACGAGCCCCAAAAATCCTGAACTCAGTGACCCTTAACCCTCAGCCTGTCCCCAGCACAGCTGCCAATGCCAGGTGAGCAGCAGGGACAGGGCACAGCCAGGGCTGGCACAGCCAGGGAGGGCACAGCAGGGACAGGGCACAGCCAGGGCTGGCACAGCAGGCACTGCCAGCAGCAAGACAGGGCACAGCCAGGGAGGGCACAGCAGGGACAGGGCACAGCCAGGGAGGGCACAGCAGGCACTGCCAGCAGCAGGGACAGGGCACAGCAGGAGCTGCCAGCAGCAGGGACAGGGCACAGCCAGGGCAGGGCCTGTGGGCACCTCTGCCTCCCGCAGCCAGGGCAGTGCACTGTCCTGAGCCTGCCCACACCCCCAGGTCCTGCCAGCAAAGGAGGGTCACAGGTACCTCCCAGCACAAGCGCTGCTGAACTACTCAAGGAAGCAAAGAGCCCCCTGTGCAGGAAATCCATCGTGCCCAGGGCAGCACACGGCAGAGCCACAGCCTGTCTGCCACTCCAGGGACACACCAGCATCGTCAGGTAAAGCCATCTGGCACAGGCAGAGAAAATGCAAATACCCCCGACTAAATTTTCACCAAATACACCCCGCAATCATACAGACAAACTCAGTAGATGAATGGAGACTCAATTCCGAAATAAGCAATGATTCACACCAGAGAATTAAGTAGAATTAAAGGGTGTCAAACCCTTAAGAAAAGAGGAGCCTGTTCATCTTGAGCAGCTGGAATACAACTTAGCAAACAATTTACTGAAGTTTTAGCACAGCAGATCTGTCCTGCCGCTGGGGAAGGCTCACATGAGCCAGGACTCACAAGCAGTGCTCAAGCACTGTGGTGACAGCTAATAGCCTGCTCTTGCAGGTCTGGGAGTTTCTGTGCCTACCAACAGTGCTTTGTAAGGCACAACAAACTAGGGAACTCCTGGTTTTGGGGAAAAAAAATAAAGTTATTCTTACAATATTTAAGGAGCACGTTCTTTTAAAATTTTCTTCTGGAAAAAAAAAGCTTCCCATCAAGTCAATGAGAATACTAGATCCAAAGCAAAAATTTAAAATCCCGGGCTTTAATAACTTGTCCATGGTTTTCAGACCACAAACCACTGCCAGATTTCAAAACTTGTGATGTTAACTAATGTAATTAGTTAGGAGTAACTATGCAATCTTATTAAACCCTTCAGTAAGGGTACTAGAAAAACACACGACTGCATACACCACTTGTCTGGCCTTGTCAGCCAACATCATCTTTGGGCATTACTGTCTACCACAACATCATTCAACTGCTACTTCTCTGCTCCAACAGTGTTACAAAGGTTGCTGTCTGCATTGAGCACAAGGCATAAGCCACAGGCACAGTGACAGCATTTGTTATTATTGACACAAATCAGAGTTAGCTCTTACTTTGAGGACACCATGCCCATCAGAACTTTGCAATCTGTGAGAAAATCTCCGAGTCTCATTTCCTTCCTGTGCCACACACAAAGAGCACCCCAGCCCCAGGGGCACAAATGCCTGAACAGGAAGCCTCCTGGGCCTGCACAGCAGCAGCCATTTGGAAACGCTGCGAGTTAAAAGCATTTCAGCTGCCAGTGCTTCAATCAAATTTGGTTCACGGCGGTTCTGGCTCGTCCACTTCGGAGATTTTGTAAGCACTTCCACTGGGAAGGGTGGCGTTACCTTTCTTTTCTCTGGTAAAAGGCACATAATCTTCCCTGTCCTTGTACTCCAGCGCCTGCTTCTCCAGGTACGCCAGGAGCCGCTCCCGGTCGAAGGGACCCGAGGCCTTCTTGGCAGTCTGGTCCTTCTGCCGGAAGCCTGCGGGCAGCAGCGCGTTCTGCAAACAAAGGGGGCACAGAGGACAGCTCAGAGTCTGGGACAGCCCTGCTCAGCTTCGTTCCCTCCTCCTCCTCCAGGGGTTCAGCCCCATACACCATCTTTGGTAGGCAATCCTCGATCCCCTGCCAACTCCCTTTTTTTGGAGCAGGGGAGGACACAAGGTGATCTGGACATGGAGAATGTAATGAAAATAGAGCACACTGTGCTCTCAGCAGGATTGAAGCAATTCTTTAAGTACAATAGCTCCCAGCACTCAATTTGCCAGTTACTTTGCATTTCTTTGCTAGAATCAGCACTGTTTAAATGAGCAGTAGTAAATAAAACTCAGCTATTTACAGTTTAGACATTCAGCAAGAGACTACTTCCTCTGTCACTTCCATCCATGTGTTTCTAAGGCAACTGACTCCACTATTATTTGGCATTTAACACGAAGTATTTCTATTTTTGACCTGACTCAAGGTGGGATATTTCTTTGATATCATCAACACATTTCAACTAAAGAGAAAAAAAAAAAAAGGATATTAATACAGAAAGACCAGAATGTATGGGAATTCTGACTGCCATGAAAGACACTCAGTCCCTTTTGCCAGTTCTCCTCTGTTAAAAGGTCCATGAAGTCAAAGACATTTAAAATATTAGTAATATCTTGCAGTGCAACAAAACCAGTGATCATAATATTCTGAACTGATCCCTGAAGATCAAGATTAAACTAATCCTGGTACTGTTAAAGCAAGAACAGAGAACCACGAGGTGAAAACACATGTCTTGGAGTCTGACATTAGCTCCAAGATCTGCAGAGCACAACTCAGCTCTTTATAGCAGAAAGCTGTAATATTCCTTATTCAATACCCCATGCTGACATAATCATTCAGGGGCTTAGTAATTATTTGCCTTCCCTTTATGAAGTCAGCATGAGGACAGGAATAAATATAAGCTACCAGACATAGGACCAGGAATCATTAGAAGAGGTTGGCACCCACTCCCATCAAACTCCAACAGCAGAAACAATAAAACAAACATGGATGCAAAAGGGCTGTTTACCAGACAGCACTGGAAACAGGAAAGTTAAACAGGCTTTTCTAAATAAACTTTCTTTTCAAAACATGAACAACAGCAATTCTTATTTATAAATAAATCCAAGAAAGCTCCTCCCAACTATCCCTTCTTATGTTCTCCTTTACTGCAGTTGTGTCCACCTTGCAAACAGGAAAGAAACACTATATACACATAGAGATCTGTGAGATCATCAGCAGTTATGGAAACAACTCTGTTCAAGAGTATTTTGTACAAAGTCTCAACTTATTTTAGACCAGCAATGGAACTAATGGAAAAAATAAAACTTCTCTTGGCTAGTGCCTACCTCAGGGTCAAGATCATCCAAAACAGTTTCCAGTTGTTTCAGCTCTTCGTCCGAAAGTTTGCCAAGAATTTCATCCTCATCGAGATCCTTGTACTTGTCCAAGTCCTTCCGGAATGGGAGCGTCATGACTGGGGCAGTAGCAAGTTGCTCAAACACTTCCAAACCCAACTCTTAATTCTTATCCAGATCTATGAAAAACTTTTAAAAAGAAATAAGCAGAGTTAAGGTAAATATTCCAACTACAAAGCATCTTCAACCTCCATGTACATCTGTGAAGGAAAGCTTTGCCACCAGTATTGGTATCTGTCATTCTGCAGCTCAGAAGGAGCACCTGGAAGCTGTGTTTCTTCACTGGTGAGAATCCTGTCCTGCCATGCCCTTTTCCATCAGTAATTAAGCGATATCTAATTAAGTTATATCTATTTTCAGATCAAAGTCACTACCCAGTCTTCTTGAAAAGAGCTCCAAGGCCGTAATTCCCACAGAGCAGGGCAGGTTGTAGGGCAGGAGGGAGGAGATCCTCCTGTCTGTGAGTCCAGTTAACGCCTTTGTTTTTTACACATAATGCAGCCAAAAGAAGAGTTAAGATGCTCCACATTCATTGTTGCTAGAGCAGTTCAAGGGCACTTAAGGATAACTTCACTATAAACAAGGTACTTGGTTAATACTGACTCATATCCCTGCATGTTACCTACACAGGAAACAAAGGAAGTTTGCCTCCAAGTTAATTATAGCACTACCATCGAAGCAACATTCTGTTCTGTGCAAGGAAAATTACAATACCGTGATGAAAAGCATAGGAAATACAGCTCCTAAGTGGCAGCACTCCAGTCAATCCTACTACCATAAAAAATTTTATATATATATATATAATTAAAAATAAAGAATGAACAGTGTGACTGGTCACTAAACATTATATTTAGAGGAAACCAGGGTCCTTCAAAAATGCATACTCTATATAGCACTGCTTACAGACAAAGACACTGCAGGGAACCGTTTTTCTAACACCCAAAATTTTTGAGCATTTGTTATGGAAAAAACAGTTAATCACAGCAGTGTTCAAGCAGACAAGTTGTTTCCTCTCATTTTTCTGAAAGAAGTTCTAGGATTCTCCTTTTGTTCAGCCAAATTCTTGCTTCAAGTTGACCACACAGACAAAAAGAAAGGTAATTTTGATGACTGTAAGTAAGCAAGAGAGTCCGTAAGGTACTTGGGGAGCATAAGCTAAATATACACATTCCTGTTCATTAGTCTCCTCAAACCCTTTCTTGGCTCTGCACAAATACTCAACACAGACCAGACACACAGCAGAAGTCACTTTTTCTCCAGGAGCCCCTACTCAAGGACAGATGCTCACACCATAAATACAACTGCATTAGTTCAAATCCACGCTTACACTGTCCTTCAAAACCAGACCAATTTAGTCACTGCCTCTCAGGTCACAGGACAAGGCAGGCAGTACATACCATATACATATATCCCATATACACCACGTTATTCCATGGAATCCTGCACACAGCATTCTCCCCCTCAGCTGTTTACAGCCAGAAACGTCTCCTCCACAGTTACATACATGACTCTGTGATTCAGAGACACCAAACAGACACGAGCACACACAGGTTCATCCACACCATTCAGTCAAGTGGACCTGTAAAATTAACCTGGTTTTAACAATTGCCTTTGCAAGAATGCTGAATTTCCAGGTCCCACCAACATCTACACCTGAAGGAGGAATGTATTTACACCTATTTTCAGGATGTCTGCTTTCAAAAAAGTATTGCTGATATAAATACCAGAGCCTTATTGTGAACTACAGTTGACACTGACGGGACCAAAGCTGACCTTTGCAAAGTTCTCTCAAACATAAGGAGGAACTCTCATTTTGCTGGTAAATGACATCAAAAGAACACTGTCTGTCTTCCTCTGAACTAACCCCAATCATGCTGGAAGAGCCTGGACCTTTTGCAAGAGCCTACAGAGCTAGGAACATCCAAGTTTAATGGCTGCAGAAAATGCAGGGGGTAGCACATCTATGTTTTCCTAAGTTCCAAAAGTAATTAAAGGAGTGACTCTGTGGCCTAGAGAGCCACCTCCTACAGTTTCCATGGTCTGGCAGTATTTGTTTCTCCAGGAGCAAGCAGATGATGGACAATTAGCTGATGCCACACAATCTGCATGTGAACTTGTCATTCCTGGAGCCTTAATGCTCTGCCCTTCCTCCCGGCTCAGGCCATCACACAGCACCACAGGAGAAAAGCATTTCCTGCAGCTGATGACACAGAGCTGTTTGTGACCAGGCTGCGCCGTCTGAGCCCTGCATCAAGACACTGCTATTTACCACATTTCTGCATCTCCATTTGCATTCAAATATTAAAAGGTGTAGTTTTAGCAGGTAATTATAAGGAGCAGAATGTTTAGCAAGCTGCAGAATAATGCTGCCCTTACTCTGAAAGAGAATAGCACTGCATAACCATACATTATCCTCACATAGGCTGTATTTCCTCTCCATTAATTGCCACAAAATGCTGTCATCCAGAATAAATTACCTTTTATTTACTGCATTGGGATGTCTCATATTGGAAAACTACTCACCCTTTGTAGTACATTAATTAGTTTTCAGGTCACAGCCCTTAGTCTCCCTTCTTTGTATATGACCAAAATAGTCATGTCAAATCCTCAGGTATCATGTTCACACACACTCAAACACACACAAAAGTGAAAAATAGAGCAGTAGAACCCAAAAAAATTCCCAGTTTCTGTAACTGAGGCTTCACTTCAGCAAGAAGATAATCACATGTGGCCTGGCAAATACAAATTTAAAGAGTTTTTCACATATTTTTTAATACCTATCAAAGGTATTTTTTCAAAAATATGAAAGCATCCTTAACGTGAGCCCTTTAAAATGTAGGATGGTAGCACTGGTTAGCATGTCTGTAGTACACAGAGATTGCTTGGCAACGACTCTCAGAAACATTCCCTACAAAAGAAAACGCAGCATATACAACACTTGCATACAACATGCTAAAAAACAGGTTTTAAAACATGGTGTCAGGAATTCTCATTGCCTAAAAAGGGCATAAAGGCCAGCTGAAGCCCTAATCTAATCAAAGGAGCCCTTCACCTCCCATTAAACACACTTAGAACTCTATTTGCTTTCCATCACTCGCTGTAGCAGTTCAGCACAGACACGTGCATAACAAACTACAAGCTTTTAGCAGGAGCAGTTACTTGGCCTGTGAATATTTGTGGCATTTTTATAAATGTATACGTGTGATCTTGCTGCAAAATCATTGGCAAAACTGTAACCATCAATTTTGGCTTTGCAAATACTTTGCCCTTTTTTCATGAGCAGAGCTAGTTTACTTCTAAGTATCCTTCTTAGCTTTACCACGAAAACATTACAATAAAGTCCAAAGAGCTAGTATTCTTTTTCAGACATGTAACTATAAGGTAAAGTTCTTCACCCCAGCAACTTCATAGTCACATTAACATTTAGAGAAATGAAAAGAAAGCAATCACTTCAAGTCCATCAAATGTAAAGTCTCTGTTTGTTAAGCAAAAGAAAAGCTGAAAAATCAGAAATGAAGAAATTCTGCTGGACATCACAGAGAAAAAAATCTTGCCATTATTCCCTCCCCTGGGAAATCAATGAAGAACTAAAGAAATGAGAAAACAGCAGTAACTTTACTTTATGCCATTCTATAATTACTTGAATCATCCCTTGAAAGACTGTCAAGCAACTTTCACACACCTCTTATCCACAAGTCAAAGTATTTTCTCCCCTCCTCTCTGAAAGTATCTTTTTAAAAACCAAGAGATTCTAAAAATAGCAAGCTTCCAATTTTCTCTCAAAAACTCCACCCCGCGCCCCCCAGGAAAATTCTATTATACTTAAGAACACAATTTCTTGGGACCCTAACAGGAGAAACTCTCCAGATATAACTTGCCCACAGGAAACTACAGCGTTGTTCAAGTCCACTGTAAATGGCTTCCGTGACTTGGAGTTAAAATAGAAGCGACATCATGAAAAACAAGCTGAGCTGGGCTTGGCCAGCACATTCAGAGTTCACTTTAATCCCGTTTGCTCCTGGCGAGCCTCCTTCCCCCAGCCCCTGGGTGACCCCGACCCCAGCAGGGGGGTTTGGGGCAGGGGGTCTGGAGCAGGGGGTCTGCAGGGCTGTCAGCGTTCCTGCACCACCAGGGCCCCAGACATCCCAGCTGCTTGGAGGAGCCTAATCTGAGCATTTCCCCAGGGAACCCCTGCGATGGCAACAATTCCATTTTCCAGTGTGCAAGATTATAGAGAACTGTTTATGAAGAATGCGCTGCACTTGAAAGAGCTATCTTTACTTACCAAAGCAGGGAGAAAAATGAGTAAACATAAATATTACCACAATCCCAGCAGGTTCCTTAGGATATTTTTGTCATGCCTTATAAGTCTGCTGAACAGCCCAATGCTGCCTTTCTCAGCAGAAAGCTTTTAGAAACCCACCTGAGCCTTCCAAAGCCCCAGCCTGGGGTAGGGCACAGGATCCGGGCTGTCCTGCCCCGGGACCGAGCCGACATCCCCCAGCCCAGAGCCTCACGGAGCCAGCAGATGGCAGCTCCTCTTTGCCTACACTTCTCGTCAGGGTAAATTGTGTTTTCCAGGCAGGAAGACACAACTATTCTGGGCTATTTTCCTAGAAAAGCAAGCCCAAGGCTTCATTCTGTTCAAAGAGACAATTCACTAAGCTTTATACACGGCAAGCTGAGCTTCCCTAACTTCACATTTACCCACACAGTGACCCAGGGAGTGGAAGGGGACAGGCAGCTACTGCAGAGTAACTACACGGACCGTGAAGATGCTTCCACAACGAAGGAAATCTGAACACATCTGTGCTTCCAGTTCCTGCCAGCTCCTCCTCTCTATCAGAGGGCACCTGCGCCCAAAGCCCACGATGCCCTTTTATGAGCCCTGTATACAACGACACAGAACGGGGACACAGCTCTCCTGCAGACAGGGTGCTGTGAGGGATGGCTAAGCTGCCAGGTTGGCCCTGTCCCATCAGAACGAACTCCCGTGTGCCTGCTCCTCCTGACAGCTGCACACAGCAGCCAGCCCGGGCAGGGGTGGCAGGGCCGGGAGCCCCGGGCCAGTGCGGGGCGAGCTGCACGGGGCATGGACCTGGCAGCAGCTCAGCACACCCATGGCACCTCCAGGCATGCTCACCAACTTGCTGCAGGGCAGGGGTTATGATCCCAAATAAATACAAGGCTGGGATAAGATAAAAATCCCAGGTGCCCTGAGAAGTTCTTCTGTCAGAAATCACCACTCCAGCTGCCCATTCCCTCTCCCAACAGGCAGGGAGTTACTGACGGGCCAGGATGAGGCATGTTTAGGCATCTTTTTTTCAGACAACGCTGGGTGTTCTTCCACAGAGACCTGCTGCCCATTAATGCACAGTATCTGCTGCTGGAGGAACTGCCTGCTGCTCTTTTAGTCAAAAAGAAACATCAGATGGAAACTACCTGAACGTTTACTGAAACATTCAGTTACTTTTTATCCATCGCGGAAAAGTGGCAAAACTTAAAAGCCTGGAACAGCACAGTAGAAGAAATGTACTACATTCCCATTCCATTACTCCAGGAAAACTCCTGAGTACGAGTGAGTTTCAGGTCCTCCCTTACATCACTGGCTGCCTTTCAAGCTCTCTACACCTGACACCGCAGCCAAACTTTAGTTATGAGGATTGATCCAATACATTACAGCAAATTAAAAGCGCACGGCAGCCTCCCTAGAACACCACTTATTTATCGCAACTTGCGCCGACCCCCAGCGCGCCAGGCTCTCCGTGCGCAGCTCCGGGGCCGCTGCCGGTGCCCGGAGCGCACCCCGCCCCGGAAAGGCGTCCCTCCGTCACTGCCTGCGGGGCCCGAGCGCCGGGCGAGCCCCGGGAAGCACTCGGAGCAAGCTGCGAGCACCAAGGGCACCAGCTCTGCGGGCGAGCTTTGCAAAGCCTTCGCTGTCGGGATCCCCAGCAGAGCGGGCGCTGCCCGCGCACCCACCCGGCCCCGCAGCCCCCGCACACCCACCGAGCCCCGCACACCCA
>VZRO01002119.1:1182579-1232852 GCA_013397915.1 Daphoenositta chrysoptera
CGGCCCCGCCACGCCCGGGCTCGGCGGCGAGCGCAGCGCCTGCCCCGGCCCCGCCCGCGCTCGGACGGGCGAGTGCGCGCGTTTATCGCGGGGTCTCGCGTCCCCGGGCACGCCTGCGAGCACAGGAATCGGACGGGGCGGCCCGGTGACATCCGCAGAGAAGGCGCTCGTGCCAGCGGAGACGAGCTGCCCCTCCTCGGCGGTCTCCTGCCTTTTGTATGCCGCAGGTTCGGCAGCACCGGCCGAGGGCGGGTCTGCTCCGCCGCCGGGCAGCGGCTCGGAGCGAACGCACCGGTGACAGGTTCAGGGACAGAACGCTGATTTAGGAAATTTAGGAACGGCTCCAAGGTCTTGAGGAGCGAAGTGTGCCCTCAAAACCTGCGCATTGGCATTAGATATCGCATACTCTCTGTTCTGTCATCTTCTAATGAAAAAATTATCAGGGTGCCCTAGTTCAAGGCGATTTGCTTTGATGGAAACTTTTTGGGGAGAATTTCTTCTGCCAGAGTAAAAATCCACAGCTGATCAATGAGGAACATGTAGAGATAACTGAGGACCATAAACCAAAAAATAAATGGCAACTGGTTAGATTACCATAACCATCCTGAGCTTAGCAGTGACATAAACTTCTGAAAAAAATTCTAACATCATTACTAATGAGACAAATTCAGAAATTTATCAATATCAAATATCAATTTAAAAATAATTGGAAGAAGTAATTATATTTTTATACCATGAATGATGGTGTAGATCTATGCTTTTGAGAGTGTTCAGTAGAGGAAATCTTCAGCAAGTTATTGAGTTGTATATTTGTAGTAAATAGATGCAGTCTTTCAATTTCTTATCATATGCAAGCTTTTCTTTAACCGATTATTCTCAGAAATTGTCCTTGAACTTCTGTTCTGCCCTTCACTCTTGGAGAGAGGAACTTGTAATGGGAAAGAAACACCTGGGACCAGCTGGCCTAGTACTGTAGGCATCACATCCTCTAATTCTTTGCAAGGGGTACAGTTACTAGAAAACTGAACTCAAACTCAGGGATGTCTCACTGAACTATACTGACAATATTACAGTTCTTTCCATGTTATTCTGCATTCATTTGCTGTCTAACAGCCTTTGCACTCGTGCTCTATGCCGTGCACATCTTAACTGGTTTCCACTATGGATATATTTAAATTTTCAGCACTGTGTAAGAAAAATTAAGACAGTTATGTGACTCATTTTAGTGACTTCACAACCTAAATTCCTAATGTGTCTTTTTTCCCATTCATCCAGCTTGGTTGTAGGTCTGAACTTAGCCAGTAGCCTCTCTCATCTTGATAATCTAAATAATTTTGCTCAAAATTGTGTGCTTTTCTCTATCATTTCATATGTTTTTTTCTTCCCCAAATTATTATTATTTCCAGTATTTTACAAGCAATGTTTATGCATTTCTCCTGTTAGTAATCTCTTTTAGGGTTTTTTTTTGGTAGCATTCCTATATTATTAACCTCCTAGTTTGATGGCTCCCTGTGACTGAGGCTGAGGTGGCTGTGCAGGATTTTGCACTGAAAGGCCCCAGGTAGTGTCCTGGAGCCACAGGTATTTGCACGTGGTGGGTTAATAGTGGGGTGAATGCCTGTGTTCCATTTACTGACCACAGCAGACAAGTGTAGTGGTGCCTTCTGTTCAACAGAGGGGTTTGACCATCCTTATCTGGTGCCACAGAAATCTGTAAACTTAGTTTTTAAATCCTTCTTTCAAAAAGCAGCTGGGACTGAGTGTCCAGCTGCTGTGCTAAAACAGGGAAATCTGAGAAGAGCGGTGACAAAAAGGCAGCACTTGGTTTGTTATCTGTTGGCAGCACAGGTGGAACAATGCTTGAGTTAATGTTACCCAGTGTCCTTTTTTCCTATTGATGTTTCCAACATGTGGAAAACAAACACGGGTGTTGTTTCCAGGGCTTGTCTGATCTATTTTGTTTTTAAAATTAAAAGTCAATTTCAAGGTAATTCCTTCTCCTGTTTGTTGTTTCAGCTGTTGGGATGTGCACATCATGCATGACTTCTGGCTTTGCTTTACAGATAGAATGCAAAAAATGTTGGTAGTTGGATGTCTCTGTACATTGCAAGGAGAAAAAGCAGCTCAGGAAAGATGCAAAAGGAGGTTTATTCAGAAGGTACCTAGCAGTGGTCATTATTAAGGATCTCAGTTCTACAGTCATGAGTACATGCTCGTACCCAGCCTTTGGGTCTCTGCTGTGTTTTCACTTGGTGTGTGTTCATTTAAAAATCCACTTCAATGTACGAGATGTCCATGGAAGAAGGGACCCATAGCCAAAGGAAAAGCTGTCCAGTGCTTGACACTTGGAAGAAGGTTCAATTCCTTTTCTTGCCTCAGACCTCCCATGTGACCTCGAGCAAGGCACTTCTTTCTCCTGACAGAGGCTCTCATGTGGCTGATGGTGTTCAGGGCTCCACAGCAGCTGGTTCCATGTAAATGTGATCAGTCAAGGAGGATGCCAGAACCTGCCCTTGGCTTCCCGAGCTGGCCTCTGTGCCAAGCTGCAGGTGCTTCACGCCCTGGTGTGTGCCTTGCTCTGCGTTCAGGGTAGGTGGGCTGATCACAGGGGCTGCAGTTCTGTACAGAATAACTGTGACACTGAACCACCTTGGAAACATCACAGCTCTTCCTGTAACGTGAATGGTCTGTGCTCTCTGGGCACTGAACCACCTCGCAAACATCTCAGCTCTTCCCGGGATGTGCATGCTCTGTGCTCTCTGGGCACTGAACCACCTCGCAAACATCTCAGCTCTTCCCGGGATGTGCATGCTCTGTGCTCTCTGGGACCCCGGGGCCGTGGGCTGCTGTGTCCCGGGACTGGGAGGGTTCAGCTCGGGGGCAGTGCTGACCCGGGGTACAGCTCCTCACCCGTGCCAAGTCAGTCAGCACGAGTCTGCTGCACGCCTGCCGAGTCCGGGGTTATCGGAGGAGGTTGGACTGTCACTGGTGCCCACAGAAGATAATGAAGCCATTTTCTGCTGCTTGCCACCCCGCGGGCACCACTCACGGTCTCACCCGCGGGCCGCCAGTCAGCCCCGGCGGCGCAGCTCGGCAGCAGGGTGTTCCTGTTCGCGTCAGAGCGAGGCGTCCAGATGACAAATCGTGGGTGGAGCTGCCACTTCATCCTCTATTTCGCCTGTATAAAAAGACTCTGTCCTCCAGGATTCTCAGCCGGGCACTTCACACCGCCCTCAGTTTCAGACGGTGACTGTTATGTTTTATCTTAGAGAAGCTGATTAACGTTGCACAGATTTTCAAATCATCACTTAAGTTCTATAAACGGAAGAACCCTACCTTCCAGTTCTACAAAGTTACCAGTCGCAATGAGCAGAAAGATTGTTTCATTAGTTTATAACTAAACTTTACCCCCGTAAAAGCGAAGGGGAGTGTTCACCTGCAGGAGACAGGACAGACAAACAGGTCTCTGGTCTTTTCCATCTTCTACACTTGATGCATCACTGAAATGTCAGACCACCGTGCACAATCCCACCAATGTCTGCAAGGCTTAGGTTTGTTCTGTCATCCTCTTCTTGGAGGTAGGAATCGAGTGATTTAAAAGTTGGTTTTTTAAATAAGACTTAAATCATCATACGGTCACTGTGTAATTAGTCATCATCTGTTTGTCTGGAAACAATTCTAATGGTTGTGATCTAAAAATATCATGATACCAAGAAACAAGGTATAAATTCATCAGGCATTGTAAAGAAACACTTCCTTTCTGGGACTCAGTTTCATGTCCTGAATGCTTATGAGTAATACCACTAATGTTATTTTAGAAACAATCAGAAATTGGTCATTATGTAACATTATTCTGCATCAGTGGGAGAAGCATCAATGTTTCTTGAATCACCAGGGAAAAACCTTTCATGTTATCTGAATCAGAGGGAGTACATCCCTCTATGTCTGCTATAAATAACGGCGCTTTCATATGGGTAATTTTGCAATATACACGATGGTTATTTTTTTATAAAGGGCATGACTGAAGTCCCATTACAGTGAATTAATGTCTCACATTTTATTTGCATGGAACTTATCAATCCTCCATTTAAGCAGCCAAGTGTGATGATGTAAACTACAGAGTAGCATAAACATTACCAAGGTTCAGAATGCCACATCCAATTAGGAAGTGGAGTCTCTCATCACTGAATGATTATCCTAAAATTTCAGGCCTATATAATATCAGGACAACATAACTGTTAATTATTCACTGCTCTCCATATAGGACTAAACCAGCTGCTGGGAACAGAACATGAAGTAACCCTACATTAGCTCTGGAGAAAAGCAGCATTTTAAATGTACGGGGATTTTGAGGGGTTCTTTGCTGCAGAAGGACGAAGGATGGCAGCTGGGCTGGAGCAGAAGAGGTCTGGCCAAAGCGTGGCTGTCCCAGAGCCAGCCCTGGGACAGTGCCAAGGGCAGCTGAGCTCTCACCCCTGCAGCCCCAGACACCCTCTGAAGGGCCCAGCTCTGCAAGTCCTCGAGCAGGGGATCTGCTCTGACCCACCGGGTGACCAGGCTGTGTCCTGAAAGGAGAGGGTGAGGAAAGGGACTGAACTGGAGCAATTCAGTTCTCCTTATGTTCTGAATTCTTCTGAAGTTGTTTTGGGGAAACAGGCAGAAGTGTTGGGGGATTCTAGAAGAGGAAATACTTTTCTACAGATCCCTCTTCCATTTCCTACCTAAGTGAATTTGTTTGACATGTCTCCTGTGTCTACATCAGGACCTGTAGCTAATGTTATTCTCATCATGCACACGCAAATCCCAGTTTCATAATGCTGTGTTCCTACCACACTTGTGTTCTCTGCTGGCCCTTCTGCATTCCTTCTAACTTTTCTGAGATTTCTGAACCTCCTACTGCAAAACATGATCTCCAGTATACATCCCCCATATGTTCATGGTTAGAAAGTACATTGATACATTTGCCTTGCCTTTTAAGTGTAAAAATTAAAAAGGAACCTTATTTATATGTCAGACAATGGAGTGTTTCTAATTTTTTTTTTTTTTAAAGTTTGAGCTTTCAACAGCTCAGCCTTGTTTTTCATAGCCATTCCCAGCCAGCAGAGATGCTCCTTGTCTGGCACTGGATTCAGTGTGTTGGTGGGGGCACTCCCTAGCCTGGACAGCATGGGACAATCATCCTCCTTCTCCTGAGCACCTGCTTGTGTTGCACAAATACGGCTCTTAATCAGAATGGCCCCAATCCTATTTATTTGGTCCAGTATCAATTTAACTTGGGATTAATTCCACCTGTTTTTTATTTTAATGTCTAGCTACATGTGTCTATTTAAAGAAAGGAAATATTTTTTTCCACATTTACGCATCAGTTTCACAACTCTTTTTCAAAACACAAATATCCACCAGTGTGGATACAGAGATAGTTTAAAATAGGTCATGCATCAGGATTTCCTTTCTAAAGATCACTTGCCATTATTTGCAAAAAGGAGAACAATTTCTCAAACCTGATTATAAAAAAATACTTTTTTTCCCAATAAAAATGTGGAGAACTCTCTTAGATTATTTCCCGCTCATCACATTTCTCTGTACTTCATAATGCACATTGTCATTCAGCTTCAATCTTAGCTTGTACACGCTATCAAACCTGGAAATTCACATCCTCTGCATCACAGCATTCTCATCTCTACAGCACCCCAGAGACAGATGTTTCTCCAGGTGTGTAATCTGTGCTTTAGACAGCAGAGTGACCTGAAGTGCTTTTGTAGCTGCTGGTCACAGGAGATTCTACAGTTCAGGTTGTTCCAACACTTCCTAAGGGATCCAAGCAAATGTGAGTGGGACTGCTGTGACATTCAGCATTAATTCAGCAGAGGAGTGATTCACTCTCAGAAAGAAACATCTGTATCAGCAGTGGAAGATTACAACAGTGCTATGGAATCAGCAGAAACCACAGCTTGGCTCCTCCAGAAAGCCCTTTCAGAAGTGTATGAGCATAACAAAAATGTACTTATGGAACATGGCAAGGTACAGAGGGGTATCACAGCAGGTGTTAACTGCACAGAGCAATGATGATTTTATGCAGGTTGACTAATGACACCCTTTTTCTCTTTGAAAACGTATTTTGAATCCTGATGTTGACAGGAATAGGTGAAAAGCTGCCCCAGATAAAACCGTATGTATTTCTTTCTTGAGAAGGAATCAGAAATACAAATGTAGCAAGGGGTTCTTTGAAGCTCACTGTGAAACCTCTGAGCTCCACAAAGGTTTAAAAGCAGCGTGTGGGTAGGAGAAATGCCTCTTACAGTTCTGCCCCGTCCAGAACCAGCACCCATCTCACCTGTTGGGCTGTGCTAACAGTGGGGGCTTGGGCCCATGAGAAACAGAGATGCTTCATACTGAAACTCAGTGGGGAAAAACCATCGGGATATGTGCTCCCCCATCCTTAATCTCTTCCACTCTTCCCAGTAGGTTTGAAGGGAAACTCCGCAGTGTTGTCCATGGTCCCTCATCCTGCTGCCCTCAGGGTAATGCAGTGTAACTTTCAGGAGTGTGTTGCCTCCGTGCTTAGATTGGACATCTCCCTTCTGCTTTGTGACACCTGATCTGCTTCTATATGCTCAAAATAACAGCAGCAGGGAGCTCTTGGTTAGGACTGCTTTTTTAACTAATGGAAGTTTTCATACAGTAGGCATAACAAAGCAAATCCAGTGGATGTAGTATGCAAGAATTTAATAGTTCTGCACGCTCAGGAAGGCCACGGTAAGGAGCTGCACAGACAGCATGTGGCTCTGTTTACATACACAAAATTAACAGTATGAAATCCAATTAGGAAGTGGAGATCGTTATCATCACATTAGGCAGCGGTTTCCAGAGTGTGTGAATCGAGAGTTCAGCATTTCCTTCCCAGACTGACTGATGCTGAGCTGCTGGATTGATCTCGTTCCCCTGGTTTCTGATACTGTGACTGGTGAAAGGTCGGTGGAGAATAAACCCAGCACGGGAGCAATGGGCGTTCCAGCCCAGCTTGCAGCAGGGTGAAAGCTCCAGAAAAGCTTTACTGCTTTCAGGGATCGTGGACAAAGGAATTCCCTAAGCAGCGTCTTCTGCTTTTGTTCAGTCACAAAAGAGTAGGATTCTGTTGTGAAAGGGAAAATATCAAGGGAATTTCTGTTGCAAATGTGTGGAGGCAAGAGAAGCACGGTTTCAGGCTCTTCCACGCACCATCAATCTGATAAAGCTTATTCAACACAGCACCTCATGCCATGAGAGCACCGAGGCTGATGCTTCTGTAATATCTGGGGTTACTTTTCTCTTTGGGGTATCCCTGCTGCACATGGTCAAACACCTTCTCTTCTTGGTAATTAAAAGTTACAATATTGAGAGCTGTCACCCGTTCTGTGTCTCCTGGCACATCTTCCCTTTGTGGCCGAGCACTGGGGCAGCTCACAAAGAACTGGGGAGTGCCTGGTGCTCGGGTCAGGCCCTGCAGCACCCGGGTTCAGCCCTGCAGACCTCACAGAAGCTCTCGGATCCATGGATTTGCTGATCCAGCCCCTCGCTGTGCTCCTGCAGGGCGGTAAACGAGGGAGAGCTCCTGGCACGGGTGTCCTGCACCGCTGACCCTCAGCCAGGGAAAGTGCCTTGGACTCTCACGAGTTCCTTTTCCTACAATATTTAATTACCCTGACCTTGGGATTACATTTCTGCCTTTTCCAGGGATGTGATTAAACTCGAATAAAATAACCATTTAAACCTAAATAGTTTTAAAAAGCTGTAATCCCCTCAAAGAAATTTTTTAGCTCAGGTAATGAGTGCTAGCTGAAATGTTGTTTGTAATGAGTTTATCCAAAGGAACTTAGAGAAGGCACCTGATGCCTGAGTACAGAATGTTGTACTGCAGCTCAATTTGCTTTTACAGTTTAAACAAACATACTTATCATTTTAAAAGAAAATATTTTCATTATTTAACTAGTAATTGTGATAAAAAATTGCATGGGCTAAACACGTATCAAACTAGTGTTCTTCTTAATCACCAAGTACACGAAAACATTAGCTCTTTTGTACTGTTTTTGGCCAAAATATCCCTCACACTCATTGCATATGATGGAATTTTGGTATTATAAGAAAATTTCACAACAATTGTAACTTTGCAAAACATCAGATGCCGACAACCGTCCTAAAACAAACTCACAGTTTAAAGAATGGTTGAATTCTGCCATGGCTTTTGGAATGGCTTGATGCTATAAAAACAGCAGCAACAAAGAGAGCAGGAATAAGGAAAAAAAGAGAGTGTGTAGGCAAAAAAATGATTTTTCTTGGAATAGGATGTTTAAGTGTTTCAGGTCAAGGCTTATTGTGCCTTGCAGTAGTCATAGGATTCCAGATATTTCAAATTTGTAAATCCACTGATTATTCCCTTCCCTTTCTATAGGTTGCTGATTTCTAGTCTTTTTGATAAGTAGAAAAATGAGATATGTTTTAATATTTAGTATTAAATTGAGAAACTCCTAAGTAAATGAAATATTTCATTTGGATTTGGAATAAAAGCAAAACAAAAATCAGGCTTCCAGCTCATATGACAAGCAACAGAACCCACATGGATTTTATCAGCTTATGACAATTAAAGACCTGGCCAAAGGAAATTAGAGTTGGGGTTGATGCATGTCAGTGGTAGGTGCCAGTTTCCATATCAGCCATAACTCTGAACTTTGTGACTGCAAAACCTCAGCTGCCAAACTGCAGCTACCTGTGTGATTTGTGTAATTTGGGGAGTGCTGGTGCTGCTGTGGGAGACTGGGCAGACTTGGGAGGGCCTGGAGCTCGCTGGAAGTCCCCAGTTAATGCTGGTTCTGATACTAAGTTAATTCTCTTTCACTCCATCCCTTTACAGGCTGATTCTGGTTCTAGAATTTGTTCTGGCCAAGAAAAAAAGAGCAAGTAAAGACAGAGAGTCCTTTGTCATGTTGTCATATGACAGATAATATGACAATGACTGTTGTGGTCATGCAAATGAGATCTTCTTGTTCCTGGTCAGTTGGGATTGTCTAACAAGGGATCATATTCAAATTTTAAAACTAAAAGAGTTTGTGAAATACTAAGTCCATATTTTTTTCATGACTGTTTCGAACTTCTGCAGGTCCCCCATGTAGCAGACTGAATTACAGTTAATATTTTGAGCTATAATTAGCGTATAATTATAGCATAATTAGCAGGAATTTTGATGATAAGTGCTGTCATTTGTATCCAAATATGCTGAAGTAAGACTAACAACCAGAGTACTTGAGAGATACTTAGGTAACCAGAATGTGCAAAAAGTCAGCCAAGATGATGTGGGTTAGCTTTCAGCCACCAGCAAATCTGGGATAAGATAGAATACCTCAAGGCACAACATTTTGGGTTTGTTTGTCAGTGTTGGACTATGGTCTGTGACTCTACCACTTTGCTTTTGGCCAAAAGAGCAAGCAGATACTGTTTCCAAGCAAATGAAACAGACCAGCTGCATTTCTGTGACAGAGGAAAGGTTGCTAACATTTCCTTTATCTGTGTCTCGAAGCCTCTGTTTGCTGCTGCCAGGTGCACTGAGCCCGTCCTTGCTGCTGGCCAGGATGTCCCACAGCCCTGTGCTGTGCCAGGACATCCTGCTGCTCTGTTCTCATCCAGAAGTGTCAGTGTGACCCTCAGCACGTGGGCTTCTCAGGCAAACGGGGATCCTCACAAAGCGTTTTTGTTGGCAGTGAGCAGCCCCGGGCAGCCCTGCACGGTCGGAACCTCGAGCAGCAGCAGAGCCGTGCAGCAGGAGCCATGTCTCTGCCCTTCCGGAAAGAGCTGGAGAAGTACAAGAACATCAACGAAGATGAAATACTCAGCAAGCTCTCAGAGGATGAACTGAAACAGCTGGAGCATGTTCTCGATGACCTTGATCCTGAGGTTAGTGGTGGTGATTGCAATGCTGCCTGGCAGAAATGCCACACACGGCAGCACTTGGCAGTTGTGTTGTGTTGTGATCTAAGTCAAGGGTACCGGTGTGTGAGCAGCTCAGCTCACACACACATCTCCCACAGCTACACAGTAGCTGTGCAGACATTCTGGTTGTATTCCTGCTCTGATGTGCTCCAAGCTTCTGTACAAGTCACTGTGCTCTTTGTCTGTCCCGTGTCTATTTAGACATGAGCTTGTCTGCAATCTAAATCTTTAACCATGTTGGCACACTGCGACACAATCAGAAGCTTTTTATGGCTGTTGTTTCTGAGAACAGCAATAAACAAACATAACCTGTGTTTATGGAGATCAGGTCTTTTGAAATTCTGAAATCTGTTGACCATGTCATTCAGCACATATATTTTTAGCTGAAGAAAACATATTTGGACATGATTAAGAAAAATAGGATTCAGCTTCACAACTGTCATTTTCTAGAGAGTAAGGATAATTTGGATATTGGGAGACATTCTTACAAAGAATATAAAGATCTCTGGTCTGAGAACCACTTGGTCCTACAATAACGAGGTTACAGTCACAAGTGTGCTGCGAATTCTGATTGTACCTACCCAAAAACATTCAAACTGATGTAGGAATTTGAAAACTGGCAGGTAAAGTGGCAGATAAAATCTGTTCACTCTGGAGGCAAAATGAATTTGGAGAAACACAATAGATTTACAGCTTCTAGTTCTGTAGCACCAATTTGCCTGGAAATTAAGGGGGGGCTTTGCTGTTCTCTCCTTCCGTGTTGCCACTTCCCACACGACTACCACTTCTACATTTTCTGGTATTCTCAAGTATCTGGCATCTCAAATGGAGACACAGAAAAACACTAAAAAGCAACACCAACCAACCAAATAAATCAGGCCATGGTGCATTTGCAGTCATGCCACATATGTGCAGTGAATTTGGAGCACTCTGGGCACATCTGTGCATGCACAGGTAGAATGAGTAGTGACTTGAGTTCACTGGATGTGCTCAGAATCCCCTGGGTGTTTGCCATGGGTCAGATTTGCTGTGCATGTTCTGGCCAGCGATGAACTTTTTCTGAAGTACTCTGGGGCACCTGCAACACGCTGGCTTTACACATGTGCTCTGCAAGGTCCCCCTGCCTGCATTCCTGTCTGGGATTTCCTGGGCTGAAACGTGGGGCCCTCACACGTATTCCTGTGTTACAGGATGAGATGAAATCACACCATCCCCAGCTACATGTTGAAAGTGGGAATTATCTGCTTGCTTTCTCATACTCTGAATAGCTGAAGTCTACCTCAGTCTCTTTAGTGCATGCCATTCATTTCTGAAGTCTGAGAGACATCTGCTTTAGAATGAAAGGAATTTTTTTAAATGGGAGAGACAAAAGTGATGAGGAAAAAGAGTAAAGGGATGGAAGGAAATGTACAGAAAATATATCCTGGTCTATATACCTGGACTGCAAGCTCTGGTTATAATATGTGTGACAAAGGACTCTGTGCTTAGTTCTTTGGTGCTGTGATTGTAAATATGGTTAATACAAATATTAATGGGTAGTAAATGAAGAACACTGAACGATATGCTGGGTTTTGTGAATACATTTAGGCAATGTGTGTTACTGCTGCCACCGAAGAGCATTATGCAAAGAATGATTTCACTTAAAAACCAGCAGCTCTGGGATGAGATTTGGAACACTGTGTGAAGCTGCCTCCTCTCCTTTCCGTGCCCCCTGTCTCCCACAGAATGCCCTGCTTCCAGCGGGATTTCGGCAGAAGGACCAGACCACCAAGGCTGCCACGGGCCCCTTCGACAGAGAGCGCCTGCTGTCCTACCTGGAGAAGCAGGCGCTGGAGCACAAGGACAGAGAGGACTTCGTGCCCTTCACAGGGGAGAAGAAAGGTACTGTCCATGCCCTGGGTGCCAGCCTGCCGGGGAGCAGCCCCCCACTGCTGCCTGGCTCGTGGTGGAGTCTGCTGGGCCACAAGGAGCGAGCGTGCAGGGCAGGGTGAGGCTCAGGACGCGGCTGCAGAGCTGCTGCAGCAGAGGGTGGAGGGGGTTTTTGTGCTGCTGCGTGTGTGTCCTGCTGCTCTGCAGTCCCCTGGCAGCTCCATGGGCAGGGTGGTGGCCTGTGGAGGGTGAGGAGCACAGCAGCAGCAGCCCAGCAAAGGGCTCTGTCAGCAGCTCCCTGCCCCGCTGGTGCCCCTGGGTGCTCTCAGGCACGGACAGACTGCCCGTGCCAGCCCCACGGGACTGTTCCCTGGTGAGCATCAGGCCCACGCAGGGGTGCTGCAGTGAGGGGGCATTCAGGAGGAAACTTATAAATGCCTTTCCGAGTAAATCTTGCCTGCAACTGCTGCAAGTAACAGCTCAAGGAATAAAGTTACAAAAATTAAGTGTTTTCCCACTTGTTTACTAGCACATCTGGCAATGCTATTCATGCAGGCAGTTTCCCTGCTACCCTTGTCCTACAGCTACAGGAAAAAAAGGGGAAAAACAGGAAAACCGAATTCTAATAATTTACACACTGGTAGGATAACCTTAGGGCATGAACAGTCATAATTTAAGCAAACAATATTCCTTTAACACCACTATCTCCTTTTCCTTGTTTATAAAAAGTGGACGAAATGCCGGCCTCAGGCAACCCCTTCATTCAAGAAGGACCTTCCTATGTCTGGGTCCATTTCTGGCCATGTAATGGATTTGCCATTATTTCAATGGGAAATTGCTGCTGGGGAAAGGGATTTTGGTTAAGGGAATTGCTTAAGGGAAAGCAGATTCTTCAAGAAAGTCAAGGGCAGCATTTTTCACTTTGTGTACCATTAACCAAAGATGCAAAATGTTACTCATATAACATTTCATAGGCCAGGAGTTGTTACTATCGTTACATTGTGTTCTCGGGATTTGAAACAATGATTTCAGACAAATGAGACATTTTTCAGCTAGATCTGATTGATGTGTTATGTTACCATAACCTACTTTTCTTTAGCCTACTTTTCCCCATCAAAACGTCTGCACACTGCCCTTCACAGGGCTGATTGTGACCCACTGGCACGCAGGGACAGGGCAGAGGTCCTGCCGGCAGCAGCAGTGGCCAGGCACATGCTGTGCAGGAAGGAAAGCACTTTACTGTGCTGTGGATTTATTACCAATTGTTTCCAGTCTCCCACACACTGCTGTGTCAGAGCAGTACAAGTTGCCACTTGCAGGTCTCTAGATTTTTATAGCAACACCTTCAATGAGGTCTCACCTTACTGACATTTACAGATTAGGATTTTGCATTTTTCACTGTAGTTGTATGTGAGATCTCCAAATAAGCCTGAAACACAAGTGCACAAACCCCAGCAGTGTGTGGAATTGCACATACCCATGGGACTGGCCCTTGACCTGAACAAAACGAGCCCCTGTATTGTCCCTGACAGTGGTACTGTATGGACTGGCCTGTTTATTCCCCTTCAGTTTTCTTTTGATGAAGCTAAAGCAATATATTTCTACATTTGCTTCCAGATGCCCTTAAAATGCTTATTAGTGCTGCTTATTAGTTCCTGGTGTCTCTGGTGTGGAAATACCACTGCTTTGCAAACACAACCAGCCAGACATTTCGCTCCTCCCCGAGCTCAGAGTGAATGCAGCCCTCCTGGCATTTAAAGCTGTTCTTAATTTGGCTTTTGATTCACTGTGTTCATTTACTTCAAAATTACACTTTCAAAATTTGTTACAATTATGAGGTAATGACAGCGTTTTAGGCTAAAGGAATTATTCCCTTAATTTTCTCTGTTCTTTGTACAATACAAATTCATGACAAAATCCTCAGTATCAGCTTTAGCAGATTAAGTCAAATGAAAACAGCCATGTGTTCTGTGATTTCTGCAGTCATTTTACAATTGTAATCTAAACACACAGAATTATACGACGTTTTCTTTGAAGTCAGAGGCCAAACACTATGAAAATACAATTTGTTTCTTTGTTGGTTAGAAATAACTGAATTAATCCGAGATCTGATGAGGTCCAGTACCTTGACAATTGAGAACTGATGGGCTGCACAGTGTCATTTTTGTGCTGCTTTAAGGGAACTGGCTTTGAGAACAAAGTTGTTTATTTTGAGCTTGAGCTGGTGCTGGAGTGTCAGTCCTGCTGCCCCTCTGTGGCTTGGCAGGAGGTGTCCTGCAGAAACACCCCCAGACTTCCAGCGCTGGCCTCCAGTGCCTCCTTTCCTTGTGCTCCTTCCCTTGTGCTCCTTTCCTTGTGCTCCTTCCCTTGTGCTCCTTCCCTTGTGCTCCTTCCCTTGTGCTCCTTCCCTTGTGCTCCTTCCCCCTTGCTCTGCACTGCCCAGACTTGGTGCAGAAGCTGAGCCTTGTAAAACACACGGCTGAAATCTCCATCTGCCAGAGACACTGAAATCTTCCCATGGACTGTATGATGGTCCTGCTGATTGGTTGAATCTGGTGAAACGTGATGAATGTTGTGCAAAGTCCGCGTGTGTCTATTCCTGGATCTTAGAATCCATGCTCCTAACTGCAGTGTTACTTATTTTGACACTCAATTGAAACAAAATAACAGCAGGATGGCTGTATTAAAATATAAATTACTTGATTTATATTTATGAGAAGATATTTCCCATACAAGAAACAAAGCAATCCTGCAAAGACATTTTCAAGATCTGATACTACATGCTAGATTTAAAGTCGCTTTAATTAGAGAATAATTAGTATTCTTCCAAAGCTCAGTGATTAGTTCAGGATAAATAATTTAAATTTCTAAAGTATGTCCTCAGAAGAATCTGAAGAAGGGTATCTCTTAAAGGAAGATCTTATTTCTCACCTTCTATGTGTAGACGGTCTCTAAGGTATATACACAGATTGGTAAATATTTATATTATTATATTTTATAGATTTCTGTTAACTTATTTCTTTACACTATGGAAGCACTGTAAGGTAGCCATTCTGTAAATAACCCCAAATTAATTTGACACTATTTCTGCTTGTTAAAAATTAAATTCTCAAGCAGCTCTAAAATGCATCCAGTTTTGTATATTTGGGAGGTGCTGATGCCAATGTGCCATTTGGAACTATTTATGACCTAAGAATATTTGTGTGCAGTAGGATTAGAATATGTCAAGTGTTGTTTGAACTTTTGTCAGTATTTTGTGCTATGATATTTGTCTGTCACTGGGAAAGCATTTGTTTTTTCAAGTTTAGGAAGTGGGATGCTTCTACTAAATGTTAAGTGACATTTCTACCAGTTCCTACAGTTATCATGCAAAGCTAAAACTTGGAAATTCACTGTTGAGCTGAAAAGAAGGTGGAATTTAAAACATCCTCCTTCCAGAAGAGTCTGTGATACATCATGATTTTTATCTACTGTGACTGCCTCTCTTTTTTTTGTTGTTAATGTTTTATTAGAGAGTTCTTGACCAGGAAGCAATACCAAGCAGCTGCTGAAGGACAAGACTCAGTTGCTTGTGTTGGTCTCCATATGCTGGGCATAAGGTTTTGATTGTCCTAGAAAACAAGCCAAAACAAATTCCAGGGCTGACAGGGATGTCCAGAATGGTTAAAACACAGGAAGTGTTAAATATGAGCCCAAGACCGGGGGGCTGATTATGCAGGGAAGTGCCTTGTTTTTGATTGTAATTGTGGTTTCAGGAGGTTGAAGATGTTTGGCAAAAACAATCCAACGTATGGGATGCATTAGGGTTTTGGCCCTCTGCCACATTGCAGCTTGGTAACCTACTTCAGCAATTGCTGTACAAGAAGGATTTAAACCTGTGTGGGATAGAACTCAGACTTCAATGGAGACCCAAGGTTTGCATGAACCGAGGCTGAAATGGCCCCAGATGCACACCCAAAACTGGCCACTGAGAAATGTTTTCAGGCTGCTTTAGCCACATGCTCCCTAACACAAGCCAGGGCTGGGTACTTCATCTGAATGCCCCATTGTGTGGTTTGAAATGATCTGGTGGCTTTCAGGAACTCTTGTGCAACACAGATGTCTCTTAGTAATGAGCAGCGGAGGTGAAGAGTAAGGGCTGCTAAGTGGGGCCATGGAGATGGGCACTTTGTAAGTTTATTTTGTGTATTTTGGATTTGTTCCTGCTTAGGAGAGATGTTCTAGAAATCCCTACATAGAACCTGATGGAAGTTATTTAGACTGACCCACTGCACTTAACACATGCAGCTGGAACAGCTGGTTATCTGACTTCCATCTCTTCCATGTGAAGTATCACTTTCAAGTTCATGAATGATCCAGGAATTAAAAGGAAAGGTGGGGAATGTAAGGGGCACAAAGTATTCCAGAGCACTGCCAGGGCTGCGTTGTCTCTGCAGTCCGTTCGCCTGAGCTCAGCTGGGAGCTGAGTCCTGCTGTAACAAACTGGTAACAGCAGCTCTGCTTCTGCTTTGCTCCAAGGGCTCTCTGAACTCTATGGTACTAATGAAACATAATTCAAAAAGGATCTTCTGTTGTGAAATGTCATTAGCTGTGAAAGGTTGCTTTAAGGATTGCTGTTTCAACCCTTCACCGCTGTCCCTGTTTTCTACAAGGTCTTCTGCTCCTTGCCAAACCATTTCGTTCTGGATCCAATCCAGTTCTCATCAAAGTCATGGAAAAACTCCAGTGGATTGGGCTATTATTATTTGTGGCTAGAAAGGGAAAGGGAGCATGTTTGTATGTGATTAAATACTAACATTTTCAGCTGACTGATAAAAGGGAAAGGGAAGAAAGTACCAGAGGACTTTTGGCCAAACCCAATTTTTCAGTTGCTCTGGCAGAGACCATCTATGTTGCATGTGGTGCTGTGCCAAGCAGAGTATCAATACTCAGCACCAGTAACAAGGACAGGCGTTTTCAGAAGGTCAGAGTATTAGAGGAGATGCTAATGAGTTCCAATTCCACTGTGGCTAAACAGAATGCTTTCAAAAGTTAGGGTTTACTATAGAGACACGGTATCTTTCTTGGATTGACGTGGCAGTTGTTCCACCCCCAATGCTTAAATGGTTTGTTTAAATTTTTGCCACCTTTTCCCTATTCTTTAGGGCTTAAATTTAGAACTGATGTTTGTCTCTTAAGGCATAGAAAGCGTTGCAGTTGCTGACAGTAATGCCTCTAGCCAGTGCCTTTCACTGCTTGCTTTTCTAAGACTCTCTTTTAGTTCTTCATGACTTTGCCAAACTTGCACAGTTCACAGTGAAATTTCCCATGCTGAGAGGCTGCCTCGAGCTGAATTTTTGCAAAGTGTCAGCAAAAAGGACTTAGCTGCTTCCAAGAACAAGATTAGGAGAAAACACATTGTTTTATCCATCTAGAGTAAATTTTTCCAGCTGTTTTTTTATGACCTGCAGTGCCTCCATGCTTTGAAGAGAGGACTTGAAACGTATGCCCTTTGGAATCCCCAGGGAAATACACTCAAGTCTGGCATCTTCAAAATATTGTGCTTTCTTGTTGGTCACAGTGTTCTCCAAATATTCCCCCTGCAGTGAGTGTCAGTCAGAGCACACGTGACAGCTCAGCAGTGCCCAGAGGGACCTGGCGTGGCTGGGCTCTCGGGATGTTCTTCAAATTCCTCATCTGAGAGGCCCCTGTCACACCAGGAACAAGGGCAGGGAGACTCCCTCCTGCTCTGACAGAGCTCCCCTCCCTTTGTAAGGGCACTGCAAAGGAGAAAAATATGAATAAACAGCCAGCAGAGAGGCTGGGGCAGAGAGGTGGAGCGGGGGTTTGAGGAGCTGCGTGAATATTCCAGGATGAAGGACCAGATGTGGCAGCTCTGGGGAAAGGAGCTGTGGAGGAGAGGGCAGAGGGAAAGGAGGTGGTGGGAAGGGTCAGGATTCAAAGATTTTTTAAAACCAGGGGACACCGGGGATGGGAAAGGCACAGGGGGCCTTCCTGAGGAAAGGAAAAGAGGAGAAGAATGTGTTGGTTGGGAGAAAAGAGCCCAGAAAGGACCAGAACCAGTGTGGCATTCAGCTCTGCCCATTTTTCAAGGGCCTGAAGTGCAGTGGCACAGTTTGAGTTTCTTCCTCCTCTGCCACCATTCCACACCAGCCATAACAGCAGGAGGTATCCAGGAGGTATCCAGGGGTTAATCCAGGAGGTATCCAGGGGTTAATCCAGGAGGTATCCAGCAGGTAATTCAGCAGGTGATCCAGAGGACTGCCCTGCATCCTAACTTGTGATAATCCATGCGAGGGTCTGAAGAAATCTGGGCTTCCTTCTGTTTCCAAAAACACAGGTTGGCTTTTCTTTGTTTTTCTTTGAGCAAGCATACTTTCCAGGAGAGCTCTCTGAAGGTGCTGCAGTGGCAGAATCACAGCGTGATCTAAGTCAAGGGTACCGGTGCAACTTAAATTCACTTCTTGTGTTTATGCACAATAACAACTTTGGATTGCTTATCTTTGCAACCTTCCTATTCCACTGTCATAATTTTTAAGGCATGGAATATGCTGACACTAATCCAAGAGCAACAGGACAGCAACAATTATGATACTGCATTTTTATTCCTACTGGTGTTCAGCTTCATGCTTACTTGAACTTGGCCTGTTTTCTTCTTCATAATACAAATTTATTCTTGGTAAGAACTAATTTCGCTCCATTTTTATAGAATATTTGTAGGGAGGGGTTTAAGTAAGCCTCAACAGAAAAGAATGGTGTAAAATGGAAAAAGTTAATCAGGTGCCTGTGATTTATGCAAGGCAGATTTCCAGGATTATTGAATTTCACTCCCAAGGTCAGTGTAGCATTCTGTAATTGAGAACAAACAGGCACTCACTGCAGTCAGTGATTCATTGAGAAGTCACAAGTAGTAAGTGTAACCAGGTATTTTCTTGAAAGTACAATAATTTGAGCTATAGTTCATAGGAAAAGAAAGTACATTATTGTTTTACAACTATGGCAGAAAACGCATTTGTATTATAAAATTAAGTAAATACCCTTAAACATTTTTTTAAGGATAAGAGATTTTTTTTCAGATAATATAAATGGTCTTATTTCTTATTGCTCTGTGTTTTATTGAGTTTTGGCTTGTACAGTTTTGACTTGTACAAGATGGGAATAAATACCAAGTATATACTAAATATAAATAAGTACTAAAATAAAAATGGAGGCAATTTATATTCATTCATAAAAGTCTAATGACATAAGAAGGAAGGAATAGAGGATACATACCAGAAATGATGCTCCAAATGCTGCAAACCATGAACAAAGGTGAAATCCTCAAAATGTTTTTAGATTGGACTTGCTACTAAAATCCTACCAACTGCACTGTCCAAATTCCTTTTTCTTCCTCTCCTTATAGAACAATAAATTAAAAACTCACTTCAGAAAAATACACTTGAAGCAGTTCCCTGCTCAGTTAATAAATCTTCCTATAGATGTGCAAATGGTAGTTAATTATTTCTGTATAAGAAGGTAGGGATCTCATTTCCATGTGTTACTGTGCCATTGCTTTATTGGGGGCATTTGCACAATGCAGGAAAAGAGACCTGGCTGAAGAAAGAGGCAAAATTACATCCATGGTTTCACGACTGTTCCCAGTGAATTTCTTTTTATTTTTTTTTTAAGAGAGAGTTTGCTTTCCTTTTACCTTGGTCCACATTTCTCTATCTCTCTGTAGTGCTTTTCTCTGAATCCTTCTTCCCTCTGGTTGTCAGTGGATTTTGTTTCCCCTCTTTTGAGGAAAACCTGAACCACATTGTATTTCAGTTTCAATAGAGGTTTTCTTTTAGCAGTGGCTGAAAAGGAGCAGGTCTGCAGTTAAACTGAGCCAGGACAAACCCTGCTCACTGCACTCCCAGGCAGAAATCCCTGTTTTTGTGCCTCAGTCACCATCCAGGTCACCCCAGACACTTACCCAGTTTGGCCAAAGGAAGGGGAGAATTGCAGTGATGCACACTTAAAATTTCACGCTGAAAGAAAGCACTTGGGATTCCACACACTCTGGGTTTCTATACCTGTGTAAAAATAAAATGGTATTTTACTGGAATTGAATTTTGGTTTGCAGTTAGACAAAGAATATATTATTTTTATACGGAAGTGTGGTTATTTTTGTCTTGTTAACACCAAAGTAGCTCAAGTTATGTATAAACAGAACTTCTGTCACCGTGCTTTTCACTTGTAGAAAGTTAAACTATTACTAGTAAGACTTAGCACAGAACATTAGCATATTCTGGAGGCAAAAGATAACAAAGCCAACATTAATTATACCACATAGAATAAAGTAATAATAAAATACCTTCTAAAACACAGTGAGAATATAAAGGACACCAAGAGCAGCAGCCTTTCTTCATAAATCTCACTTTAAAATAATAAAATGTCACTATTCCTCCAAGGCTTCTTCCAAACAATAAATTTTGAGTTGGACCATGGAATCAAGGAAGCCACAATCCATATTTTATTTTGTCAGTGAATTCCATGATGCACTGGATAATGAATTTACAGTGTACAGATGTGGGACTAGGAGAGACCTCCTGAATCTTTAAAGTCTGTCCTTAAATAATGAAGGAAAACTCGTTGATGGCTGTCTATAAACAGCCACACGGTTTTGTGGTTGGTGGACAGGTAATAAATTCCTAATAACATGCTAAATACATAAGTGTCTCTAATCCATCTGCTGTGCTACAGAATCTCTTCACAGTGGAATGTTCTTGTCTAGATAGCAGTAAAAAGAATATTTTTAAAACACCACTGGATGCCAGCAAGGCCCACATACATTAAAGATATATATTACTATCTTTGACATGACCTTGCCCCTTTAAATATTTCATATAACCAATAATAGAATCTTTTTCTAAAACATTTGCCAAGAATGCTTTAAATGAAACTTTCACTGGGAATCATGTACACATTTAATGAGATTCAGGCTGTCATCCAACAATTACGTATGCCTGAAAAAAATGTTTAAAATTGTATTCTTATATATGTGAACTGCACAGAGAAGGTATGAGCCTGTCCTGCTTTCCACTGCCCCTTGATTTCTTGCTATGCTTGGCCTCCACACATCCAAAGTCCCCAGGGAAGGACCAGCTGTGCCACATATTGTGTCCAGTTCAGCCCAGACTTGGGGGGCTGTGTCCCCTCACAGTGATGTGTGTGAAAGCACAGGCTTGGGTCAGAATTTGTGAGAATTTGTGGGGTTTGTGCCTGTGGAGGATCCCTCACTGCCTGTGGAGATGCTGTGGCTGCACAGGCCCAGGAGAGCTGAGGGCAGGGAGGCCCAGGAGAGCTGAGGGACAGGAAATCCAGGAGAGCTGAGGGCAGGGAAGCCCAGGAGAGCTGAGGGACAGGAAATCCAGGAGAGCTGAGGGACAGGGAAACTCAGGAGAGCTGAGGGACAGGAAATCCAGGAGAGCTGAGGGCAGGGAAGCCCAGCAGTGCTGCTGCCTCCAGTGCAGCTCCAGCTCGGATCCAAAGGGCCTCGCTCCAGGCATCTGCAGTTCCATCACCACACTGCTGGGGTTAACCATCACAGCAGCCTAAAGGAGCAGGGGAACTTGTGCTGCTCCTGGATTTGTCCTGCAGTTTCCTCGTTTCAGCAGACAGGCCCATGACCTCAGGCTTGGGGGAACATTGCAGGGAAACACACATCTCCTAACCCAAAGGCATCAGCAGGTTACAGAGAGAGACAAATACCTCAGGAGTCTTTCTTGGGCAACATGTGGTTCAGTTCAGACTGCTCAGGCCTGCACAAACGATCAGGATAAGGCTATTTATGTGCAGGATCATCAGGAGACACAGAGGGGAAACACTCTGGAGGGGCTGGGAATTAAACTGAGTTACTGGAAGAGAAAAGGTTTGCTGAGCTTTCAGGATCGTGTATGGAAGTTCATGAACTGAAAGATTCTTGCAGTAGGATGGTTTTAACTGCTCCTAGTGCCTCATTTAAATAAAAGGATGAAATTTCTGCAAGATTTTTGTGTAGACCTGATTCTGCCTATTTAAGGACACAGGACCTTCAGAAAAATCCCAGCTGGGACTGCTCCTGAGAGCACATTCCCTAAAATAACAATCACCAACACAGAGCAGAAATCTGCACCTTTTATTTTTAGACTTATTAAGATCCTGGTGTGGAGGATAACATCAAGTAAGAAAGAGAAAAACATGCACGTGATAATATTTCCAAGCAGTTCCCCTATCACAGACCTGTTCCCCTGCTGCCAAGAGGCAAAGGAGTTGTTCCAATAATTCATTACTCACTCTGTCTTTTTCTCTTCTCTTAGGAAAAATATTTATCCCTAAAGAAAAGCCCGTAGAAACCCGCACAGAAGAGAAAGTGACCCTGGATCCAGAACTAGAAGAGGCCCTGGCCAGTGCTTCAGACACTGAGCTCTATGACCTTGCAGGTCAGACAATACACAGATATGATCCTCCCTCATGTCCAGCTCTTCCCTGCCCAGACCTGTCCCCAGGAGTGTCTCGTGGTGACCCCCAGGCCTGACAGGTGGCCGAGCTGTGGCCACACCTTGCCCAGGATCATTGATGCTGCATTTCAGACTCCTCTGCTTACAGCTGGTGTGTAAGGGGGGAAGATGAACCAGCCCGTGGGATTTTGGGAAGGGAAGGGAAGGGTGCACAGGAAACTGCAGGCTGGGGTGCTGGCACTGCAATGGAAGTGCCTGACCTTAGTGTATCCACATTGCTTGTAGTGAACTATTGCTACCTCCTCTCAACTCTGACACCCCAAACAGCAGGATAATCCACAGAATGCAGTGGATAAAGATCCTGAATCCATGAGGAAATCTGGGATCTAACCCATTGAATGAGAAAATTGGTTGCCAGGTGATTAGACCTGGGTATCTTCACTGCTTCTTAGTTTCCCAAATATGTTAATATCGATGTACTTCCATAAGAAACCCTGGTGGGAATGCCAATGCATCAAGCTCATCACATGTACAGTGAAATTTTCAAATACAGCAAACAATAGAACATAAGAGTAATAAGAAGTTCAGGTTGTATATTAGGGAAGAAAAGTGATTAGGAGTGTAGCACTGAAGCAAGTTACCCAAAGAGATTGTGGGATTTCCATCCCTGGGTGTTTTCAGACTCCAGCTAGACAAAGCCATGACTGACCTCGTTAATGCTGGCAACACTCCTGCCTGAGGGAGAGGCTGGACAAGATGACCCACAGTGGTTATTCCAGCTGGCACTCCTGTGATACGCATTCTACGTTGGCTCAATTGTTCAAAAATCTATATTGGAAGTGTCTAGATCTCCAGAATTTGGAGCCCAAAAGACCCTCCCTACAAGCAGGCATGATGCAGAGAGTTAACATTTTATAAAGGGGGTTTTGTATGGGGAACTAAACCACAATTTGTAGCAGACACTTTCCTGCCGTCTGTGTTCCTGCCATTAACATTGTATCCTCTTGCTGGTATTTACACATTTCAGCTGTTCTTGGAGTGCACAACATGGTCAACAACCCAAAATTTGATGAAGCAGGAGCCCGCGGTAAAGATGGAAAAGGAATCGTGAGAAGTAAGCAAGCAGATTTCTCTTGTGGGCTGCATGTCATCTTTAGGGACTTCTACCTATAGGGGGGGTCTGTTGGTCTAATTTGGTGTCATGTAACCGGGCCTTACTTGGATTGATCTAATTAATCATGAGAGGCGACTTTTTAAAAGTAAATACCATCTTAAAATTCACTATAATGACAACAGTAGTATACAAACAGATCATTCCTAAGGAAATTTGTTTTCCTAGAAAGCAGTATCTGGTTCTGCCGAGGTGCTTGAAAGAGTGGGAGTATTTAAGAGGCCAAGACATAAAATTCCATTCCACTTCAGTTTAGGCAGCAGGCAGAAAACAGAGTGAGCTGTAGCTGGCCACAGTTCAGGCCAGGCCATCCTGCCCCAGGTACCTACATTTACACAACTGAAAAATGACTTGTAACCACTGGGCTCAAATGTGGCAGATCCCCTGTCAGAGTCACGTCTGTGACCAGAGTCACCTCGAGCTGCATTCCCAGGGAGGCAAAGGCTGCGTGGACGTGCTCCTGCCCCAGCTCCTCCCTCCGATCTGCCACCTCCACCTGGCTCCTGTGGCCGTGTGTGTGAGCAGTGCCTGTTCCGTGGTTCCCCGGGGACAGGGGAAACAGAATTGTTCCCAAAATCCCCCAAGAGAAACAGCTGTAGTCACTAGAAACAAATCCAGAAATGTTTGCACTAAATAAACAGACCTTGGGTGAATCAGGTCTTAGCTCAGCAACCCACAGGGGGCTGGATGGAGGGAGAAATGGGTGCATCTGAATTCCAAGCTTTTCTTGAGAGCTGCCAAGCCTTGATCCAGATCTTGTCACCTCCAGGCCCTGGGATATCAAGTGGGCTAAACTTTGCTTTTTAAGACAAAACTGTGGAATGTCCTTTCCTAGGGAAACTACTAAAAAAATGTTTTCTTCTTCTAAGGCCATGAGAACAGCAGCTATCTTCACCAAGGGCTTTCCTTCCCATCTTCCATTACTAAAGGGGAGGTGGGAAAGCAGACAGGACACTGTGTCACTTCATTTTTCTCAGGATTAAGCTGCTCTGCAAGCCTCCCCAGTGGGGCCCTGTGTGAGCTGCCATCTAGCTCATAACAGGCAACTGCATGCATTACTAATCCTCATAGATTTCAGAATATTTTTGTTGTACTGAGTCAAAAAGTCAGCTATGTGAGTCAGCTAAACTATGCTCCAATCACAGACCTACAAACCAGAAAATCACTGTCACATCCCTGTATTCTTTGGTCCAAAAGCAATACCTTCCCTTAGCCAAGTGAAATGCTTCAGTAAAAATTTGCTTATCGATGTGGCAAAACAGCACCATGATCAAAGAAACAAGAACTCATGTGAGGCAACAAGAAGTAGAAAATGAAAGTTCCTCCTAACTCTAGACTGAGCACACTGTGATGTCTAACCAGAGGACAGGGTGCTTGTGTCTCCCCTGCTCCCAGTCTGGCAGGGCGTTGCCACAAGTGCAAAAAATGCTTTGCTTTTTTGATTTGCTTTCTATCCTTGCATCCAAGGTGAATTCTCTAAACGTAGTTTTCAATTCCCAGCTCCCTAGGAAGCCTGAAGTGTTATTCAGGCATATATGAGGTCTCTCAGGGAATTAGTAAAAAAAAAAGTTTGGCATCAAAGGAAGCAGAGTGAAAGCCAGCTCAAGGTTTGTGTATGACCATCTCTACTATGAGTTCTAAAAAAAGATGTGGTTTTCTTTTGGCCCATGATATGGCATGAACTTTTACCCTTTGCAATGAACAGCAGTGTGTAGTACACTGAGCGTTGAGCACAAGTCTTCAAAATCTCTCCCTGTCCACAGCATAAAATAAAAGGATTTAAACATATTTGTGGTCAGCAACATATTCTTTCTTGTTTCTAGTGGCTTGGTGGTCAGGGTTAATAAACTCATCTCCACAACTATATGCGTGGGAATTAGAAGTACTAATTGTGTTCTAAGCTATGATTTTTATGCATCTCTGAGAATATTTATAGCTCATAGCTTCCAGCACTAAATACCATAGTTCTTTGGAACATGACTACTCAAAGATTTCATAAATCTTGGTGCTGGCAGACAGACTTACTTTTCATGCTTTGATAGTTTTATCCTTTAGAAAGTGCAGATGTTGCAATTTTACAAGAGCTAATTGAATTTATAGGAAGGCTGATGGTATCAGCTGAGAGGAGGAAGCTGAGGGGCCTCCTGCTCGTGTTGCTTTTTGTAGCACAGCCTGTTCATAGGTGCAGGGACATTTTCTTAAAATGGAACAGGCAAGTTCTGAGCACACCTTTCTTGACAGATACTAGACAAAGTAAAAAGCAGCCCTTGCAGTATATCACATCCCAAACAACAGTCTTCAGAGCTGCTTTGGCTCAAATTAGTTGTACAGGGATTTTGTATATAAAGGAGGAATTTGCCCGTGGTTATGCTGCCCAGCCTCTGTGACCACAGCCTCCAGTGACAGCTCTGGGAGCACAGGAGGTGTAAGGGCATGGCAGGGATAACGGGGAAAATACTGCTGCTGGCAGCTTTTGTGGTTCTCATAAACCCTTCCTGACTGCTGCAGTACAAATCTAAATGGGAATTGAACAGCCAGAGTGATGATGCCCGTTCCTCGGCTGACATTTCATGAGATCTTGTGTTGCAGATGTGGTGAAAGGTGAAAAGGTCAAACCCATCTTTGAGGAGCCACCTAATCCGACCAATGTGGAAGCAAGTTTACAAAGGATAAAAGCAAATGATCCCAGTCTCACAGAAATTAATCTCAACAACATAAAGGTAGATGCTGTGGTTTTGTTTACGTCATCATAGGAGGATTTTTTCAAATATTTCCAAGGCCTGTGCCTTTTATCTTCAAATTTTGTCTCTACTGTTCAGAAACAGCAGGACACTCAGGGAAGGGATGGGAAAAGGCCTGTTGTAGAGGTTCCAAGGTCACCAACTCCTGATATTGAATTAAATGCCAATTAAGGGCCCAAGGGGTGACTCCCTTTGGCTGCCTTTCTTCAGCAGCCTGTAAAGGAGGACATCTCGTGGGTACTGTGTAATCGTCCCTGGCCAGACTCAGTCAGCCCCGTGGAGACTGAAGGAGTGGCAGCAGAACAGGGCTCAGATGGTCACGGGCCGGCCGTGGCACAGCCTGGCACGGGCACCTCCAGCCTCGGGGGCCTCTGCACCCACGGGATGCTCCATCCCTAGTGACAGACTCCTACAAGCACCAGGGATGTTTAACTTGCACGGACTGTGCTTGCTACTCCACCCGTGTGATAATAATTTAAATCAGCAGTGTGACTGGCTTTGCTGACTACTGGATTTGTCTTTTTTTACTGTAGAATATTCCTATTCCAACTCTGAAAGAATTTGCAAAAGCTCTGGAAACCAACACTCATGTGAAGACATTCAGCCTTGCAGCTACTCGGAGCAATGACCCTGTAGCTATTGTAAGTTTTAACATTACTGGGGGAAAAAAACCCACAACAAATTTTAAGTAGGTCCATGTCTGTTTTAGGACACATTCTTTATTTTCCCTTGCAGGAATTCCCTGTGGCTATGCAAAGTAGAAATATAATATTTTCTGATCTACCTCTATGCTTTCTTCTGAGCATATTTGTGTCTTATTTCTTGTTGGTGCTAAGCTATGTTTTGCAGATTCTCTGTTATTCCCTCAAACTTTCACAATGTTATCTCATGTTCCCTCTTTTTGACCCTTCAGGCATTTGCAGATATGTTGAAAGTGAACAAAACCCTGAAGAGTCTGAATGTAGAATCCAACTTCATCACTGGGACAGGGATTTTGGCACTGATTGATGCACTGAAAAAGAATGAATCCCTAACAGAGATTAAAATTGACAACCAGGTAAAGAGAGACCATCAGGGAAGTCCCCTTTATTTTCCCTTCCATATGGATTCCCAGAGGGTTCTCCTAGAGGACTCGGGCAGAGTCAAGGCAGCCTCTGTGGCTCAGTCATTCTGTAGCTCACGTCCCAAGTCAGTGGAACCGAAGAGTGGAAAACTTCTCAATAGTTTTCTCAAAACTAGTCAAAGCCATCATGGAAACCCAGGGACAAAATCCCCAGGGATTCTGTTTGTAGTTTGCAGCCCAGTACTTAAATACAACCACTTCTCTCTCTCATGAAAGCAAATGTTTCCTTTTCTTTTGGGGACACTTCACCACATCGCCAACAGAGGCAGCAGCTTGGGACAGCTGTGGAGATGGAGATTGCCAAGATGCTGGAGGAGAACTCCAGGATTCTCAAGTTTGGGTACCAGTTCACAAAACAAGGTCCAAGAACCAGGGTAGCAGCAGCTATCACTAAAAACAACGATCTGGGTAAGATGCCACTACGTTTGCTCATCATTTATTTGTGTGAGCCAAGCCCTGACCTTGCCAGGCACAATTCCCCCTGTCTGTACACTCAGATGGGATCTTGGCTGCAACATTCAAGCTGCTCTGTGTGAGCTCTGCAGAGGTCCTCGGGCTCTAGAGTAGACAACAGCAAAGATCTTACTGTGATTAGGAGACACTATTCTTCTCCTGCTCCTTCACTGTACAATTACAGAAGTTATCAATTTTTGATGCTTAAACCTTAAATAATCCACAGCATTGCCATGCAGACAAGAGCAGAGCAGTATCAATTTAGCTGGAACACAGTGGCTTTTAAAATAACAATAAAACTGTAATAAAAATTTAAATGAAATACTTGAAGGAAGTGCAGGAAATGGTGATTTCTTTATAATCTAAAACCTTTAGCTCAGAATCTGATTTTTGTGGACAATGTATTGTTATGAACACTTGGTGAAATTCTACAGTCTGTGATACAGAAAAATGCAGTTGAGGTACAATAGTTTTGTTGGGCTTTATGATCTGTCAATTACGGTATTTGTGGGCACAATTCTCCTGAGTATTTCTCAGAGATCCTCCCTTGTGTGGCTGTTTCCTGTTGCTGGGAGGGGCTGTGTCCATCTGAGAGGAGGGGCAGGCGCTCTCGGGAGGGCAGTAGTGACCCGGTCCTGTTTTTGCGGCGCAGTTCGCAGGAGAAGGGTGGAAGGGGAGCGCCAGTAGCCCCAGCACCGAGAACACCGCACGGCTGGAGGGCTCCGCCAGCTGCAGACCAGAGCGCTCCCTGCTCAGAAGGGAAGGCACTGGAAAACGACTGCCATGGGAGTTGCTGATTTCTGTTCATGTCTCCTTTTAACCTTGAAAACAGAGCCTGTTCGTTTTCAATGTTCATGGTTAATTTAATTCTTATGAGACAGGTTCATAGTTGGTTTGATTTTAATGAAGAAAATGGTTTTCAATATCTGAAGCCAATATGCAGCATCTTAACTGTGTTACTGAGCATAACATATAGTGACTCTGACCCTTATTTTAGACACTTTTTGATATGTTAAATTATGACCTTGTGTATGGATAAGGGATTCTCTGCTGAAAATAGAAATTTTAGGGCCAAGTTCTGCAATGCCTTATGTTTGTGAATAATCCTTACTTATGTGTATTGTCCTGCTGAACTGAATCCTGCCGTGGGCTGCTCCCAGGAGTAGAACTAGTGATGCCAGTACAGGTTTGCAGGTTCCCACCCTCAAGCCTCTCTCCTGCAGTGGGATCTGGGCAGCTGGGACCACCTTGGAACAGCACCCGTCCCCTTGCTGGGTCCCCACCCGCCCAGCTCCCAGGGCAGGACCACGCCTAGACGTGCAAACATTGTCAAAGCGTACTTGTTTACATAAGCTTAGCTTAGGTGGATCATTTTGCAATGTTACACTGATGTTTTTTATCCTTACTGCACATTGTAAAGTAATATTAGTGCTGCCAATCCTATAGACGTTGAATGTTTTGGGTTTTTTTCTAGGCCAACAAGTTTTTGTTTGCTACTAGAATGCACTGTTTACAGCTATTAATCTTAACCTAAACAAGTATTCTGAGCAATATTTGTTTTGCTTTGAGCCATGAGTATGACTTTTTTTTTAGTTCTGGTATTTATGTACATTTGTTAGTATTATAGGACTGTTCTCAGGACCTTTTAGATGAAGATTAATTAAACACTTAATCCAGGAGAGCCACTGTGCTACCAGGAAAAGACACTAAAGAGGTAGTTTTGACAGCTACATAACTGACATTTATATGCTGCAGTTGAGGTTTGTCCCTGTATCACAAGGCACATGGGTGTTCGTGCCAGTGTTTATCTGAATAAGGGCAGATTTAAGCACATGCACGAATGCTTTGCTAAATCATGGCCTTAGATGCTGGACATAATCTTAACCCAGTGGAAAACACTCATGAAGCAGCAGCTAACCCCAATGCTCAACAGCATCGAAACTTTAGTAAGAATTCAGTCTGATGTTTCATTTTGTGTATTTTACAGTCCAAATCTCTCTGCCACAGGTGTACCACTGCCAAGAGCCGACTGACAGAGGCTCATTGCAGTTACACGTGCACAGGCTGTAGGAGCCGAGGGACGTCAGGGCAGGTGTGTCCCACACCCCCAGCTTTCAGAAATGCTCCTGGGGCCCGCCGGCCCCTCCTGTGAGAGCAGGGGCAGCACAGCTTCCCCGGGCAGGGCTGGGCAGCGCAGGGCCCGCAGCATCCCCGGAGCCAGCAGCAGCTGCCACGGGTCACTGCGCAGGGGCACCCGGGGCTCAGAGCCCGGGGCACTCGGGATGCTGGGCACACCTCCCTGACGTGTTTTCATCTTGCTGGGGTGCAGGCTGACAGGATGAACCCTCCCTCCGTGCCTTTTGCAATGGAAAGTAGCCAGGTCCAAGGCAACGCTCTTCCTGTTGGATACTGATCTTTGGAGTGGGGTTCAAAGTGAGTGACGCTCACTGAAATCCCACTGAAAACACTTGGCTAAAGTGGTCTGCTCAGCTGGGATATAAAGGGCAGTAGCCGCAGTTTACTGCCCTGAGAACTCCCAGTCTCTACCATTTCCACTTCTTCCCTTCTTCAGAATAAACGGAAACCTTTGCTTTGTAAGTAAACAACATAACACACAGGGAAGTCTTGCTGAGGTTTCCCCTGGATCCATGCAGGATTTGCTGTGGAAAAAACTTTGATATCCCATTAAAAAGGAATTACAAGTTCTGTAATGCAGTCATAACTCTGCATGGGCTTAAATAGAATCCTTAAAAATCATTTGGATTACCAGGGGAACACTGGGCTTCATACCATGAAGTTTCATGAGTGGGAAGAATCCTCATCCACAAGCCTGAAGATTATGTTACTGATAACCTTCAGTGATAAGAATCACACTGCCCCTAATTTCTTGTTCTTTTCCTTTGATCCAGCCAAGGGAATCCCAATTATCAATCAATTCTTTGAAGATTTTTTTCTAATGGTTATTTTTTTTTACAGTGTGGTACATATCTGTGTTTAAGGGAAACAAGTGCAATCCATTTCTAGTCTCAATTGCCATTGCCAGTGTTGGTATTTGCACGCAGCAGTTTCAGGAGGGCGGGCTGGTCTGGCTGCCCCGCGGTGGCTGCAGCACGTCCTGCAGCTTTGCTCGGAGCCAGCTCGGGGTCCCACCCTCGGTGGCTCCACGGGTGTTCCACAGCCCCGTTTGCAGCACGGACCGAGGCCCTGGCTGGGGAAAGCCCCGCGGGCTCTCCCTGCCTCCAGCTGCCCCTGGCCACGCTCAGAACAGCCAGGGTTCCTCTGGAGCCATCAGCCCCGGCCCTTGGGACACCGTCCCCAACACCAGCCCAGCCTGAGAGCAGCCAGGGCTGGAGCTCTGCTCCCATGGCCGGGACCTGGGGTTGTGAGGGGAGCTGAGTTCCTGGCAGTGGTCTCCAGGCAGCTGCTGCCAGCCCCTGCAGGGGATCAGTGACCAGGGATGTCCTTGTCCTGCCTCTTCTTGTGCTCCACACAAGGCCTGGGTTGTCACCGGCCTTGGGTATCACAGGTCAGACATTGCAACAGCAAAAAGATCTGTTGGATGCAACGACAGCACACACTGGTGATGCTTGAAGGCAGGTTCTCATACTAATACAGGATTATTTGGCTGGTTAAAACTCTCTGCAACTAACATGAAGGGGGCAGGATGTGACTAGCTTTCAGATCCTACTTTCAGACAACATCCGCCATGGTCAATGCTGAATGGGGAACAGGGACAGACGAGTCCTTTTATCTTACGCAGACATTCAGGATTAACTTTGTCTATTTTTGCACATCGCTTCTCGTGTTGACTGCTTCAGTTTGGTTTGTATTTTTTATACATTTTTTTCATGGAAAAGCTCAACTTTGTGCATGTCCTAACCTCCATGTGAAGTGTAGCGTGCACTGCAGACCATGTGTGTTGTATAAACGATGATGTTATCTCTGGAACAAAGTAATTGCATGAGCACAGTGTGGTGCATATTACTCAAGAGGAAGAGAATTACCACGCTATGTAACAGTGACTCCCCAGCATTGTGGTTTTTTTAAATAAACCTTCACAAAGGATTTGAGTTTTGTGATTTCTCATGCGTTTGTGCCTTAAATCAAGCCCCCCTTGGTGCTCTGACATCAGATTGAACAGCTTTCTCCACTGCGGCTGTTGCAGCTTTCAGTCTCCTGAATTTTCACCTCTTCTCAGGTGGAGAGATGTGTATTTCCTGCCCTCTGTTCTCCACACAGTGTCTCAGCAATTTCCATATGGCAATTTCCATAATTCTCATTAGAATTTGACACCAAGACACACCAATTTCTTCCACATTATACACAGCTCTAAGGTCCAAGGGGCTCAAGTGCATTGTGGAGTGCCTAAAGGCATGCACTGAGTTAATGACATGGTTAACGTGGCCCTTAGAACCTGTGCTGAATGATAAAAGAACCGTAAAATACACATAACTGCACTGTAAGGACAATTGAAAAGGAAATGTCAGAACATCTCCCCACAGACAATTTGCCCTCCACAATCCCGGAGAAGTTCACAGTTAACTCACAAAGAAACAAAACATCTTCTCTACCTATCTTAGGACTGCCTTTGCTTATGTCAGTACTTTAACTGCGAAATCTCACAGTATCTTTCTTCTTTTCCTCTCCTCAATGTAAATAAGTGGATGAGACTCTTCAAGAAAATGAGGAAATCTCATCTTGAAAGAAGAGGAGGTATCTGTGTCCCAGAATGTGGTTCTGCTGGGATCTGTAGAGCCTAAACCAGAGGAGTGCTCATGGGAACTATGCAGCACAATTCCCAGATGCTCAGTCATAAGGGAATCATCATACAGCTGCAGAGAAGCTCGAGGTCATGCACTACATTTCCTATCTCCAAGATAGGGTTTTATTTCTACATAATTCATAGCTTTTACAAAAAGACCAGTTTTGGTCCTGCATCCCTTTCATTACAGGGGTTCTGTTCAATTCCCTTGGGATTTTGAGTATAAATGCAGTATATGCCAAGGAACACAGATACTGTATCCCACCTTATCACTCTGCACCTTTATTTTAGCAATCAGCTTCTTCCCTTGCACGCATTTTTTTCAGAATGGAAGTTTCAGATACAGCTGAAAAATAATGACTTTACAAAGAGAGGACTGATACTGTTCTTAGTCTCTGAGCATGAATGTTTGTATCTTTCTTATTCCAATCAGTTTGATACTCTCCCAAGCCTGAGCAACCACAGTGCAAACCCCAGTGCTTCATATTCTACGAGGAATGCCAGGTCATTTTCCCCATGACTATGATGTGGAGTGACAGCCTGAACTGCAGGAAGCTGCACTTCCCACTGCCCATCCATCCCCCATGCACGAGGGCCCTCGCTGGTGTTCCTTTGGTGCATCTACCCAACAGTAAAATCTCAGTTTTGAATGAAACAGAGACTCTGGAGGGTTTTAACGCAACCCCACAGAATGGGGTGCAAGCTGACTAAATCTGAGCCCAAGTGCAGTGGCTCTGCTCTGCTGGCTGGTGTTTCTCTGGGCACAGCCAGGAGCTCTGTGCTCTCTGCCCAGCACAAACCTGCAGCAGGCTGGCACCAAGCGCAGCTCGGGGACAGCAGAGAGGAACCACAGGGCAAGTGCTCTGCTGGGGGGGAGGCTGTTGGACAGCAGCCACGAAACCATGCAGTTCTCAAACCAACTTCTTGGGTATTCTAATGGAGGACAGCATTTGCACATTAAACCCAACAACCTGTTTCAGCCACAGCAAATGTACTTCTGTCTGAATGGAGCGGAGTGGTCAATGGCCTTGGAGGCTTCCTTTTGGAGGAAGAGGCAGAAGGGCAAAACACCAGCAGAATTGTGTTCAGCTGGTTCCCAGCCACAGCAAAGTGCTTTAAATATTCATGCTTTTCTTGTCCATTCCCATAAAGCAGATGAGCACAAACAAAAGCAGCACCAGGGGCCTCCCTTAATGAGGGTCTGTTTGTTTCTTACAGCCAGCTGCCTGACTTTATTGAGTCTGACATTAGGTAGACTCATTCAATGAGCAAGGCAGGAGAAAACAAGGCAGGCAGATGAAGCAATTGCATGTATTGTTTCACACTCAATCTTTGCTGATAATGACTGCATTGATAATAAATTGAAGAGAATCTGGAAGCAACATTTCCTAGTTGCAAAATTGTTCATTTCACAGCTGTCACCAAAGATGCAGGTCACCTAAAAGCTGCCTCGACCTCAATCTGTGTTGGTGAACACCGAAGAATTCCCCAGGCCTCAGAATCTTGCATTAATTCTGCCACTTGACCATGAAAATGGGGCATACTCATCATTCATCGAAATGGGCTTTAAAAGCTTTCAGAGGATGACGGTGGAGAAAGGTCCCTGTGCCCAGGGGCACTGGCACTCCTGGTCAGTTTGTGCTCAGCAGTGCTGGCACCCTGCACACGCTGGTGCTCATCACCCACAGTAAGAGATTGCTTTGAGATCTGAAGTGCTGTGGTGCTAGAACAGCCCGTGGCACGCTGCAGTCAGGAGCAGGAGAACAGAGCCATTGGCAGGAGCTGCCACGGAGGCTCCCCCACCCCGTGGCTGGTGGGCAACACCAGGCAGCACAGTCACTCTGTTCCATCCCTGGAATTTTTCCTGCATGCTTTTAGGCTGCTTGGGGGGAAAAAAAAAAAAAAAAGAAGAAAAAAAAGAAGCGCCATTAAATTTGTCAGCTCACTTGAAAATAAGAATAAACCCTCAAAAGAGTCTCCTTAAAATTTTGTTCTGCAGAACCAATTGCTCTGTGGCTGCTGATTAAAGCTCCATGTAAGGTCTCTCTGCCTTCACACTCCAAAAGTGCTGGTTGATCCAGGTGAACTACACGGACATCTTAAATGCACCACAAGGAAGTTTATGGCATCTCTTCTGAGCCTGGAATAAAGTCAAGAGCACTTTTACTGCACCTGGACCTGGCTACCTCACATTTAAGTTGCCCTCCTCTTCTGCAGAGTACTGATCTCATATGCATTGTGGAAAAAACTAGAGTGCCTGACAGAAGGGAAAGGGAAGTTTGACTGTCACGAGCGGACAGAAGCGCCCAGCAGCTGTGACAGCCCCAGCCAGCAGGAACATGAGTGGTTCTGCCACCTGCCAAGAGCTGGGGTCCCTTCCAGCACTAGAGATTCATGGGGTTTGAAAGATCATTTCCCTGATGAGAAAGACTGAAGGTTTAAACAAAGATATGTGATGACATTTAAATAAAAATGCATTTGATTTAATTTCATATACACTTTTCATTAAAATGAGACAGCTGAACTTAGTATTTTCTAGATACTTCTTATTCTATTTCTGTAGCAATGAGAAATCCAATTAAAAATATTATTTCCCTTCACTCTTCTGAAGCTTTCAAGCTGACTCCATAATTAAATGAACAAGTCATAACAAGTTACTTTTAATATTTGCACAATGGAAAACACTGTTTCCAAGGAGAAGCAGCATGATCCCGCATGCTGAGAAGGCAGCAGGGACTCCAGCCTGCTCCCAGCCAGTGCTGGAAGGGCAGCCATCCCCCGAGACACTGCCTGAGGCACCTCGGGCTGCTCCTCTGAGGGCTCACTGGGCTGTCTGGATAGCCTGGAGCCAGAATGAATCACTGCAAGAACCTCCAAGGAGATCTGGGTGCTCAGGAGGAGCCTTGCACCAGGTTTTGCTTGTTGTTTGTGCACTGGTGCACAGAGTCACTGCAGCATCCAGCAGCGTCCAAGGCCAGGGGGTCCTTAAATCCCCTGGTGGCACAGCTCACAGCTTTGCCCCTGAGTTGCTGCCAGTGCCTGCTGCTTTGGAATTGCTTGGTGCTTTGTCATGATTCCACTGGGACTCATTTTTCCATGAGAGGGACTATGGGGCCACCTAGTCTGGCCTCTTGTGTATCTGACCTCCTTAAATTGCATGCCAGTACCCAGCCCATAATTGAATCAGGCCAAACACTTGCATCATATAGAATAAAACTAAAATGTTGACACAAGAGCTGTGCTCCAGAGAGTAAGTGATGCAATGGCAGGAATGAATTAGGTGTGACAAAGGCAGATATTTTTATGTGCTGAAGGTTAAAGCCACCTGGTGCAGAGGAAGTGCAAAGCCTGACGTCTCCATCAGCTCAGATGGGTGGAGAGAATCAGCTCAGAGCTGGTGATTAAGTTTACCTCTGGACACATGAGCAGTCTGGCACACAAGATCTGCCATAGATACTAAAAAAGCATTGGCACCAACATTCTGCATCCTTTTCCGGATGTTCACATTGAGCCCAATCATTTGCTCTGCTTGGAACCTAACAAAGAAATCTCACCAGGCTAATGTACTTGAAAATGTTTAAACCCGTGCCAAGCTAATCAGCCCTCTGGATGACCCTTTGAATCTCCTTCCCCTGGATAAAGCTGCCCTGAATTAAAGAAAGATTTGCCCCCAAAAGGTTTCAGATACCACAAGGGTGTGTAGAAGGGGTGGCTATCAATGGCACTTGCCCTGTAACTGGTACAGGTGACGTTTCAGTTTCTGCACCATCTTCAAATCATTAATAAATCATAATTTGCTGCATTTTGCCAAGCAGTTTTGGTGTAAACATTAAAAAGTACTCAGAGACTACTGCACATATCCTTCACACACTACAGGGGTGGAAACTGAGGCACAGATACATTCAATGCTTCTTTTCTCATTCACCCAACAAAATGTTAAAAATAGATGTCCCTTTGATACTGACTGTAGGAGTTCCCACAGGTCCTGATGCACTGGCCTGTCAATGAAGATTTATCTGCTGGCCACGCATTTGTTTTCAAGCAGAGCTCGTTGGGGCTGCAGGAATGCTTCCTGCCCTCTGATCTGTGAGTCACAGAAGCCACTGGGGAGCAGTGTCACCCCTCTGCACAGGGACAGCCAGGCACCCCAGCACGGCAGAGGGGACCATGAGGAGCATGACTCAGGCTGGAGCATCCGGGGCAGTGATGCCATGGTAACTGTGCTCTAACCACTGGCTTACTCAGACCAGGCAGCCTTTAATTAATGCCTTGATTCTCACTCCTCCTTTCTCCCACACTTGCAATATTTACTGCATTTCCTAGGCAAGCCACTGGAACTCTCCAAACAGACAGCAAAGAGCAGGGACTGCAGATGGTCCAAACAGGACTGGGAGGAAGCCCCGAGCTCCCTGATGAATCAGGGTGGGTCCAGCTGCTGGCTGCCTCAAGGAAGGGCAGTTCCAAGGCAAGGGACACCAGCTGGATCTGCCCGGAGCCCATGTGCTCATCCCTAGAAAAACTGAGATTCACTGCCAGCACCTGTCAGCCTTAACACTGAGAAAGCCCCTTCAGCATCAGAGCAAGGAAGCAAAACATATCCTTGGAATTAGAAGCTCCCAAGCATGCCCTCGTGCTGGTCATGGGAAGAAGAGGTCAAGGTTTGTCTGCTCTCCTCAGAATGGCATGACTGAGACCCACCACAAATGGTAGGCCAGTGACCTTCAGGAATCCAAAGTCCATAGGCTAGAAATCAGTTCAAAACTGAAGGCACAGTTGGAAAGGCTGAGGGGTTTTTGCTGTTTCAGTATTAGGTGAAAGCCTATACTAGCAATCATTCAGGGAAAAGGTTCAAAATCAAAGACAGTAGGAAGGTTAACATGCATGCTTGTAATTTTTAGCATTGACACTTTTGAACTGCTTTCCCCCTACCCCACTCCTCAGATGCCATTGATTCTCTCAGAAGACACCCAGGGTTCAGGGTTCCTGATGAACTTGCCTTACAAGGGCAAAATGACTGAACTACCCAGAAGAAATTCCTGAGGATAAGAGGTTTAAAGAGCTGAGGACTTATTTTGGCTCAGGGAGAAGCAGGACACATTTTTTCTCTAGAACATAATTTTCTCTTTAATGAACTCTAGAGAAAAACCTGTTTTAATACAGAGGAGAAACACGACTAACAAAGAGACTGAGACACAGAGGGGTTTGATGCNATGTTCTCTCAATTAGAGGACAATTTCTTGTCCTGCACTTCATACCTGAGACACAGAGGGGTTTGATGCTTACAAGGTAGAACTAACCTGTTCAGTAGATTGTTCCTAGGATGACACAGGGAAGAGCAAACCTGTGTTTCAAAATGACCAGTCCAGTTGTAATAAAGAACGCAGAGCTTTTGTTGTTTTGACCTAATCCCACTAACATATGCCAACTGGGAGTAGAAGAATTGTTTTAATTTGAACGCACTTCAGACTGACTTGAAAGATTTATGTGTCACACCAAAGACTCATCAGGGTTCATGCTCCTGCCAGGGGATGAAATAGTGCAATAGGTATAAACTGATGCTGTTTGTGGTCACAGACTGGCCTGAGTCTCCTGAAGCTCGGTATGAAACAGAAACTGTTGTCCAGGAGCATCTACAGTGCTCTGTGTAATGGCACAGCTGAAATAACAGCAGCCTCACCCCCAAACCAGATGTACTCACCCAAAACAAACCCGCGGGCAGGGGAGACTGAGGTCTCTGTAAGGAAATGCTGCTACTCTGCCAAGATCTGGGTTTATGAGGACTGGAGACCCTGAGAATACAGACAACACAAAAGACCAACATGGATATACCGATGTAATAGCTGATACCCTGAAATGAAACTTTACAGACTGCCAGTGAAGCTACGGCAGATTTTGTGCACAGATGATACGTTGGCAAAAGGGATAATGAGGAGAAATCCTTGCAAGCAAAAACATTTGCTCAGAGAATTCCCAATCAGTGATTGCAGCTAGGAAAGGGACTAAATTACCAGGATGGCACGATGTTGTCCACTGGAATTAGGTTTTGGTGTAATCAGTTTTGGAAAAAAAAATTCACTCCTGAGCTAATCCTCATAGGCTTCACCTTTGAAATGTCATCTCTGAGTACACATTCTACTTGACTTACTTGTGTGCTAGATTTAACATTCAACAACAGAAGCCTGCCTGTTTACAGAACCAGGTCAGGAGCTGGTCACAGGACTACAGGATGGTACAAAAGGGACCTAGGGATATAATCCAAATGAGGATGAGTAATGGTACCTGCTTCTTCAGATGTGCATCAAAACCAACCATCATTAAGATGTTTCGACTGTTAATCTTAAGATTTGCAAAGCTGTTAGATTTTAAGTTATTCAAGGACAGAGTCATGATTCATAAAAAGCTTTTAAGGAGATGAGTCTAAGCCCTGCACTGGAACAGCTGATGTAGTGCTTTCACTCTGTAGCTTAGATAATCACTGGGGTCAATTAAAAGCTACAAAACTAGCACTGAAGATGCATGTGCATTTGGAAGAGCTATTTGTCATTCACAGAGCCCAGCAGCCCCAGCCGAGTGGGAGGCCCCAGTGTGCCATGCAGAGATCACAGACCTAGCAAACGCATAGTTACTACTGCAGAAAGATTAGAAACTAAACCAGCAGGATTATTGTTTCTATTTTAGAGTCCAAAATCACAAACACACATCTGGCTCCACTGCACCTCGTGTCCAGAAGCCCTGCTGCATTTCCCTTCTTGTACTCCGGTGTCTCCAGTGACCCCAAGCCAAGGTCCCTCTGACAGCCAGGCTGGAGCAGCCCAGGCGTGACCGAGTGCCCAGGGACCCCACCCGGCCTGGCAGCAGAGCAAGGACCCCTCCCCTGCTGGGCCTCCACCCTCTGCTCTCCACACAAACTCCTCTTCCTCTGTGAGTGCTTTCCCACAAAGTCCCTTACGGGTGACAAGGACCAGCACAGCCACCAAACTACAGCCCATGAGCAGCTGCAGTCCTACTGGGGAGAAAGATCTGCCCAAAAGAACTTGAGTTTCTTGTTTCCACTTTCAGATTTAATGTAAATACCAAAGAAAAACTCCAAGTCCTTTGAATCAAGGAGAAAGAAAAGTAATTTTATGAGTTTTTAAACAAAAGCTGAAAACTGCAGTTTTTTCAAGACACCAAGGCACTGGAGAACATCACATGTATTCACAGTGTGGATTATACAAAGAATTAAAAAATCGGTAACCAGAAATTAGCTTTTTTGGGGAAAAGTAGCTATTTTTTGGACAGAAACATTTCAACTATTTCCAAAAGGTCCACAACTAAAAGTGCTTTCTGACTCCTACTTTGAAACAAGTCTAAGAGCTACAAACAACTATAGATTTAAAAGGTCACTGCATAATCCAATCTCAGTGATTAACATTTTTCTTTTTAGTTATGAGTACACTAAAATAATGATCTCAATTCACAGGACGATTAAACACCTATTAATTTATTTCAGTAAAACAGGCTGAGGAATCCTTGCATAACCAAGCTAGCTGAAGTGGAGTTCACACCACCTTATCATTCAAGGAGCCAATTAAAACAAAACAAAACCCTAGTTCTTTTTCAAACTCAGATTTTTTTCCTACTCAAACTGTGAAATAAGATTCCAATTTTAGCATCTACCTCAGAGCCAGCATCTCAAAACTACTGCTGAACATTATCCTGCTAATTTTCAGCATTCATTATTGCCTTAGGAGGCAGAAAATTGTTTACTATGAGAGTTCCCCTGCTGCTTGAGCCATTCATACAAATATTCACTGTGATGAGTAACTGCACTGGATATGTGAAAAGCCTGCAACTTCCCCAAAATTATGCCCTCAGAGCCACTGGATATCCACAGTTATATCTTTCTGTAACAAACATGGTTTTAGCAGACTGCTCTTGTTTTTTCTTAGATTTCATGTATTTCTCAGCACTAACTTGGACATGAACAGACACCTCCATCAAGCAAAAGAGCAATCAATATGTAATTCTCTACTCCAAAGAAGTTCTTTCTTTCTAGCATATTTTGTACTTTACATTTCATACTAAGGCATCATCACATGAGTGAGCAGAAATACACTGACAGTATGAAATGCTACTTTTAATGAAGGAAAATTAACCTCTTACCCTGACGGACAATTAAACCAGTAAGTAATGAAAGCAGATGGCAACTATGTCACACCACTTAAGGGAGTAATACATTCAGCACTTCTTGTTTCTCAATTCATGCATTAAATACTGCTGGTCAGCTTGCCAAGTTTAATCTGTACCACTTAATACATGGAAGTGGGGTGAGGAGGAAGAGGTCGAGCCAGCTCTTTTTGCACTTCACGTTATCTCACATGATGCTGATGGGGACAGAGGCAACAAAAGGGTCTGAATACCCATCCCACAGTGCCATCCTAATCCCTGTGCACCCGTGCACAATGAGGCCCAAATCTTGACAATTTCTTTTCTTTCCAAAGTCATTGGAGAGGCACAGACACAGCTTTACAGAGACCCTGCCCTGACTCTACTCCTGGCACGTGCTTGAAGTCCTTGAGCTTCTGTTCCCAGCTATGGAGCTGTGCAGGTGAGTGAGCTCCATGATTTGTACATGAAAGTCAAGACACAGCTCTTGGTACCTCTGCTCTTGTGATGGGATTCCTTTACCCCTTCCTTTGTGCCCTTCACCTTTTCTTTCCTTTTTTTATGTGTATGCTTCTCTAGAAGCAAGGTGCTGAGCAAACAAAGGCATCACTGAGTGGTGCCACGTTGGTGATCCCACTGCATTTTGTGATGGAGAAATGCACCTTGGCAGCTGTAACCAGTGCAACAAACAAATATCCTTCAGGGTTTTATATGATTTTACGACATAGTCAACCTTGAAACTAAATGTTAATTAATTCCATGATTGCTTCCTAATGGAAAACCTACTTGGGATTCTCACCGGGAAGCAGCAGAAGATTGCTCCTGAGAAAGTGAAGATACCTTTTAAGGCTCTTCACATGCATGGAGTTGGGAAATGATTCAGAGCATCTTGAGAATTGCTTAACAGGAAAGAAGATGTGAGGCAAGTTCCAGCAAGTTTGTGTGACTAAGAACAGCACCGGTATTTGCATAAAATATTTGGGCTCTTTCAGGTAATTGGCTCACCTGCCACCTTGAAAATATTTGTTCAGCTGCTACAGCTGACAGGATTCTCACAGGACAAGGCAGGTCTCACACACAGCTCTGCTCAGGTGTATAAGCTGATGGCAGCAGTTTGTTCTGCAATTCTTCCACTCCATCAGGTTGATGGCCAGCAGCAGAGTTCATCTCAGGAAAGTGAAAATCCTGGTGCCAAAGAATAAAGAGACAGATTGGAATGGTCTATTTTAAAAAAGAGCTGCCATGTCTAGTTAGTATCATACAGAGATTCACTGCACAGTAACAAATGGATGTTGGACTGAGCTTGGAAACTAAAGCCAAAAGTGTATGGAGTATTTCAGCCAGAAAAAGCAAGAAAAAATGCTTTTCTGCACTGAATTGCAGAGAGCAAACATTTCTATTTTACTGATGTTCTCCATTTTCCTCCCTTAAATTTCTTTTGTTATGTTTTTAAGGACACAAGGCAAAATTTGAAATTCAAGGGAAGCAAAGAGGATTTAATGTAGGCAGCAAGCAAATCAATGGGTCCCTATTCGATTCAGATTTCACCCGACCGGATTAAATGTATCAAAATGTATTCATGTTTATTATAAAAAATTGTGAAATATAATGTAACCAGTACAGTCTAGGTGAAAGAGAGAGTCTACCTCCTTATGCTGCAGCTCTGGCCAGTCAAATATTTTCATTTGCAAGTCCAGTGAAAAGTAACCACCAGGAACTACCATTGTCCCGACCTCTATGTACATGCAGGCACTGACATTAGCACCTCACCTATCTCTGGTTTAATATTAGACATAACCACTGCTTCAAGCACTCCCAGTGACTGACTTCCACCCTAGAAATAGCTGCCTGCAGCATCAGCTTGCAAGTCTGCAACTCATGTTTGAAAATTCAGAGCATGAACTAGTATGTACCTGGTTTCTACTGGAATATTCTGGGCATTTCCTTTCTATATTCTTCCCTGTGGTAATAATGCCCCAGACAGTCTTCCCATACTTTACTGAGTTTTGATGGGATTTCAGAAGTGCTGGGTAAAAAAAGATGAGGTGCTAATATGATCATTTGAAAAAAACACATTTTATGGCTAGCATCAGCATCTTAATTAAGGAGCTCTCAGCAACTAGAAATAGAAATGTAAATAAGTAATAAAAGGCATGAATGGTACAAGGAGTCTTTAGCTGAGCCAAATCAAGGAAATTATTTTACTGACAATATTTGACACAGATATTTCACACAGAGCCTCTCAGAGGCCCTCCTGTACTCATACATGCCATATCTCCATCCACACATAGGCACAGCTATTGCCAAAACAATCACCCAAAGGGTGGTGAGCAAGAATTAGCTGGTCATTGCAGCAAGCACCTAAATAACCAGTGCTGAAGGACTCCCTAGGGGGGACTCTGCATCTGAAATTATCTGACTTTATGTCTTCACTTTATCTGAGTCCACAAACCATAGTGATGCTTGAACAAACAAGCCTACCCCTAATTAGGTGTATTAATGCAGGAAGAAATTATGGTATTTGCATATTGTGCAGGATATTAGAAGTTTACAGTATGTAAGAAAAGCACTATCTTCTGTCTTTGTGAAAAGATGAGAACATGAGAATATTCCCAGTGGGATACACTAGGTACTTGCCAGAAGAGTTAATTACATACAGGTAGGATTATATATCCCTTTGGACAATTGGGCTTCAGTGAAGCACGGAAACATGGAGTGCCCTTCAAACACCCTGGGAATGCTAACAACAAAGTCCTCCCAAAAGACACCGCTCCCTTCACATAAAAACTTTCCTCATTTTTGTTTTTCACCTTGCAGGTAAAACAAGTCACATGCTGGCACAGTTTTCAGTGGCCCAGAAAAACAACCATCTGAGTAAAACCAGTAGACTAAGCCATGACTTACTGGCTGAGGAGCCAGCGTCCCCATGCCTCCAGCATCCTGCTGAGAAGGCTGTAACCTCTGCCACAGGGACACAGAATAAAGCTCAACGCAGTAATGCCTCAAGTTGCTTTACAACGAGCCACCTTTATCCTTTTATTAACTCCTCATGTTGTATTCCAACTTAATACGCTGTTGGGGTGCTCTGGAGCGCATTCAGAACCTTCATACAGGACCTTTGCTACACGAAATTCTCCCCAAGACCCAGAGAGCACAGTGGAGGTACTGCTTAGACAAGCTCAGAGATCTTTATTTACCCTGTCACAGAAAGACACTCTTCTGCAAACAGTTTCTACGTTAAAACCTTGAACTCATGCAAAGAAACAGTACAACAGATTGGAAGAAGTAATCACACAAATTAAATTTAGTGGGCTTGTGACCAGATAAATATATCTAAACATTACATTTCCTTCGGAATTACAGTTCTCCGTTTTCTTGTAAGAGCTGAGGATGCTGTTGGTGTCAGGGAGTTCAAGCTGCTGTGCCAGAGCATTTCTTGGAAACTTCCAGCCGGTTCTGCACAGAGCAGGCTGAGCAGCTGCTTCAGCGGGGTGCTGGCTCTGGAGCCCGCCGAGCTGGGGGCTGCCCGGGCACCGGGACATTCCCCTCCCGGAGGGCACCGGGGCACCGGCCGGGCAGCAGAACAGCCCGTCTCCAGCCGGGACCCGTCAGCTGGCCGCCACTCGAGGGCAGCATTTCAGTAAAATACAAAAGACATAGGAACAAGAACGAAGGACACCAAACTGCTGGGCTGTGTTAGCTCGCCACGAGGGTTTTGTTTGCAGGCTGATCTCAAAGCTTTCTGTAGCTATTTAAACAGGGTGGCAATAAGAGCAGAGCACTGAAGTGCAAGCAGTGAAGGAATATGAGGTCAATACCAGATAAATCTGAGCAGAGACTGTGCAGGCACTTTAGTTTACATAAGTCTTAGCTACCTAAAATAAAAGTGGATGCACCCACATCCGAGTCTCCCACCTTCCACCAACAGGAACAATTTATCTGTGAAAGGGAAAAAGTTTTTACTCCGAGCAGCCAACGCTCTTCCAACAGATCTCAGTTCTTGTACAACAGTGACTTTAAAAGCTAAGGAACAGCACCCAGTAAGTGTCAGGACTCAAAACAGTGACCCACTTGGACCATCAACACCTTCTCACTTCCAACAACGCCATGGCACTTTTAAAGCCCACTGCCCAAAGTGAGAAGAAGTAATAAAAGGCATGAATGCTGCTGGGTTGGTGCTCTACTTACACCAGCTAAAAATAGTCACAGGCCAAAAACATCCTCCAGTTTTGGACACTGAATGACATCATGGGCTACAAGGCCAATTAGGTCAAATTAAAATATACCAACAGAAAGAAAATAAACACTGGTAAACTTTGTCTGGAAGGCAAAGAGATCTCTTGGAATAGAAACTTGCTAGACAGCTTCAAATGCACCCATGTCATTGTTTTGCCTCCTTATCCCAGAGAAGCTTTCCTTCATACAAGGACAGGCTGCTCTCAGAGTGTCACAAGGGCCACCACCTTCAGGCCTGGGGTGCTGTAGTCTGAGGCATCCTCTGCACTCAGTAAAGACAGGTGATTTCAGAAGTGACTCACAGCACATCAAAGAAGGTGCCATTAATCTCCATAGCACATCCAGATTTACTGTGTTTGTTGTTTTTTAATTAAAAGAGGCTAAAGTAGGGTTTAATTGCACTGAGTTTGAATTCAGCAGGAAGAGGAAGACACTGTTGTTAACTGGGCACCAGCAGGCTCAGCAGTGGTGGCAGAGTGGGATAATGGTGAGGATCCTGCACATCCAGCTGTAGCTGTGTTGTAGGTGCCTGTGAGCAGAGGAAGCGTATGGGAAGCAGCTGTCAGCATGGACAGCTCCTGCAACGTGAATAGAAACATACAGAAGCTAAATTTAAAACACGTTGAAACTCAGAAGTATTCTGCAATAGCTAATTGGCAATTAGACATTCATTTCACTCCAGAAACTGAAATCGAGTATCCCATCATGGGGTCCAGTGATAAAGGAATGACTCAGAAGGTTCACTGTTCTTCACACATATTTACCTCCACATTTCCAGCACTATTTTTGCCCTCCTCCCTTTCCAACATGAGCACGATGTGCTGCCATCATCCTGCAGCAGGGTTCACACGGACAGAACAGATCAGTAACACAAGGCAATTCCCCCTGCAGATCTCTCAGCCAGCCTGGGGTGAAAGGTGCATTGCCACCATTGTCTCCTGTCACTCATGTGCTCCCCAGTGCAAAAGCAAACGTGCTATTGAGGCATGATGAAGTTAGTCAACACCGAGCCATCTGCTGCACATAATCATGGGTTGCACGTCACCAGCGAGGCATGAATTTAAAGAAGGCTCTAGCCTGACATTTTAGTTCTAAATTGAGAACATTTAATCCAGTAGTCATTGAAGAAGAGCAGATACTGTCCCAGGGCACCTTCCTAACAATCGCTTCTTGATGTAGGACAGAGTTTTATGTAGTTTATTATGTTAAAGGATATAGATGATGATGATGATGCTCCATGTTTCCTCCTTCTGTACTGTTGACTTCAATGCCTGATAACTTACTAACCAGAAAAAGCTGTAAACAGTTTGATTTCAAGGATTTTATGGCTTCAAGGAAAAAGTTGACAAACCATAAAAAGCGTAAAAACAAAATACAAGCTAAAAGAAAGCCTGAAGGCCAGAGCCTGTCCCTGAAGAGCCTCTGGAGAGCCTGTCCCACACTCCTCCAAAGCACTGTCAGCAGAGACTCCCTGCCTGCCACGTCCCTCACCTGTACTGGGGACTGCCTGCCAGCCCCATGTCCCAAGGGCTAATACAGCCATGGATGGTGTCCTCCTAGATGGGGATGTGCAGAACATGGTAATTCCATCCTACATACTCAGCCCACCTATTTTCAGTGAAAACAGCTATGAAATTTCCAAAAACTGCCTGCCCTTTCAACACGCTCAGGTAAAAAACAGATGTCAAAAGATGTAGGTAGGAAGGAGGGGCTGGGTGGTATCATCACTCTGCAGGAGCTCACACCAAAAACCACACAGCTGGAGGAAACAGAACACATCTGTGATAGCAGCAGCCAGCCCTTGCTGTGGGACCCAAACTGGTTCCATCCCTTCCTGTGCAAGATTGCTCCTAGCAGAGAGGGACTTGCAATGCTCGCATTACCAAGCAGCAGGTGATGGACTAGTAAAGCTGGAGGCAATGAGAATGAATAACCACGCACCACAATCCAGCTTAGAAAAATATTCAGCCTCTGCAAATGGTAAGGAAGAGGAACTAATAAAACTTCACTAGAATTTTATACAAAGCCAAAAAAGCTCAAAGAATGCAAACCCAGAGCATATGATATTGCAACATTGTCTTGTAACCTTAATACAGAAACGCAGAGTAACCCCTGCTAAGAGTGTTAAATATTAATAATGGCTCCCAGCACTACTGCTACATAATGGGCTGATTTTGATGAGGAAGATGTGCACAGCTTAACTAATGTGCACCAGTTCAGGTGATCCTACTTTCTTTTTGAAATTCATGCAAGACCCTCTCTCCTTGCTGCAATTAATTGAAGAACTCAGGGCTATTATTCTTAGAAGGCAGGATTTGTCTCTGATCTTTGTCCTACATTACATTTTTTTTTGTCAGAGGTTGCAACATGAGCAGAGGTGGACGCTTTAGCTTGATACACGACTCATTACCAGAGGGCAGCCTTCTTTTCCTCCTCACTGTCCTAATTAGTGCGAGTCTGCCCACACAAATAGCCCACAAGGATAGGGTTTTCTGTTGTTCTCTGTCCTACATCAGTGCAACCATTATGAATGGTAATGCCCCTGGCTTGCATCATCAGAAACATCAAAGTCAGGAAATGCTCAGCTTCCTTTTATCCTTTACTAAGCAAGCTTGAGTTTCTTTAGTGGCACAGTAGATGACAAATAGCTGACCACTAACAGAGTGAGTGATTAATTAGCCAGAAGGCATTCTCTTCTCTACTTACTTTGCCATTAAATTATATGGCCACCTTAACTAGACTGAGTTGATACTGATCTCTATTTTAGAAGATTGCTGGCTGTAGTCTGCTGACCCATATAATATTTAAAATAAATCAAGATCATTGTGCACTTACTGATCTAGATATGAATGGTTTTCAATGATAAAATGGCAGCTAGATACCCAATACTAACTGGAAATAACACAGACTTAAATACCGTTAATTATTTAGAAGATTCATCATGAAGCATTACTAAAAGGAAAACCCTCATCCTCAGGAATTCAGAAAGACAGAAGAGGCAGTAAGAGTTCCTAGACTTAATGCTTCATTAGTATTACCATTAACTACTGCTGCATGAGTAAATATTGAAATATATCTTTTCTGGCCTTAACCAATTCATGTCCAAAGATTTGACGTAAGAATGCAAAACTAGTATTATCTAGGTTTGAACATGTCCCTGAGGAAAAAGTGCTGAAAGTATCTTGGCAACATCCCACATTCAAATGTTCCTCTGGCTATAATATGGGTTTTGAGATAAGAAACAAACATTTCCACAAATTGCTGACACAAAGAAAGGAAAATCCAGCAAGTCCAGAAGAAAAAAACCTCATCTATCCTTGAGAAGGTTTATTACTAAAATCAAGCTTTCAATATTAAAGTATCTGTGGTATCTTTATACAACTGCAATGGATGCTTCTGCTGTTTTCAGAGTCATGACAGCTGATTTAAAGTGTATTGCACACACTTTCCATACAAATAGAGTTTAAGATAACATTAGAGGGAATAACACTGCCCAATATTAGTGTACCTGTCAAGCTCATTTCCAAACTAATTGATATTGCATGTTCAGCTCATTGTATCACTAATGTTAAACAACATTTCCATTTTTTTGAACTGCAGCTCCCCTTTACTAAAAGCCATTTTAGCTGACGTAACCTGTCTGAGTAATTCCAGCTCTAGGCAGGCATCCAGATGTTTGTAACTTCCATTAATCAGCCTTAAGAGGCTGAAGCTGATCTGTGGCTCCACACTGCACACACAGTAGACATTTTTAATAAATGCTGACCTGCAGTTCAGCTCTTTTGCTAGGTGGGTCGTGGCTGAAGTGCTGACGCAGTCCTGCAGACCCAATTGTTTCACAAGGAATTGAAAGCACTGAGATGTCACAATCTGATGCTCTCTTTCTGTAGCCGGTATAAACTCAATTTGACATCCCTGGGGGAGCCTCCAACTTCCCAAATATATTGTGTATATAGACTGCAGAAAAATTAAACTGAACCTTTTCTTGCCAACAATTTATAGTCTCTTGTACTGCTCTGGTCTGCCTGTGCATTGCCTGCAGTTCCTCTGTTCAGGATTGTCACACTGGATTCTCATGTGATGGTGAGGAGCTGATTTGTCATTCCTTATCAGCAACTTGTGACTCTTGCAGGGCAACTTCTGTATTTTCCTAACTTACATCTGGAAACTCGTGGTCAGATTAACAATGTTTGTGAGATCTACCTTGATTTCTGTACTGTATTCCTTAAAGAGACTCCATGACCACCACTGAACATAATCTGAAAATTACAACTAGGAATTATGTCAATTGATGCTTTCTTTTTATTTTTGCAAATACTTGTGTGAATACATACTGGGCTGAAAATGTTGAGGTTATGACATGTATGCTTTTTTTTGCTTAGGTTTAAGATAGAGATTTACCTTTCAAGGACTTCCCAGAAAAAAGAAAATACACCGCACTGGTGTTACACACACACACTTCCCAGAATCCCGTTTGAGGTTGGAAGGGAACTTTGAGGGGCATCTTTTCCAACAGCCCTGCTCCAGCACAGGCACCTAGGGCAGGCTGCTCGGGACACTTGTTGGTATTTTGGTACGTGTTATGTCTGTACAGGATGCACACGTGTGCACCATCTATATGTGACATACAGTTTTTGTTAGAAGGCTCCAGTTCAGCAATAATGGATCAGTTTCCCAAGCCCATAAACAGATCTCTTGGTGTGAAGTACTCACTTAGAATGCTGGCACTACAGTTAAATTAATTATAACTTGATGTTTCAGTACCTGAAGGGAACTTATAAGGAACATGGGGGAAGACTATCTGCAAGAGCTTGTAGCGACAGGACAATGGGGAATGGGTTCAAACTGTAAGAGGGCAGGTTTAGATTTGATATTAGAAAAATTTTTTTTTACTGTGAGGGTAGTGAGGCAGGTAAATTGGGGATGCTCCGTCCCTGGAGGTGTTCAAGGGCAGCTGGATGGGGCTCTGATCAAAAAGTGTCCCTGGAAAGTGGAAAGTGTCCCTGCCCATGGCAGAGAGGTTGGAACGAGACGATCTTCAAGGTCCTTTCCAACCCAAACCAGTCTACGGATCCTATGATCCTAAGGCACAAGTTATTTTCCTCGAATAAATTTTCCACGGTCTTACTGTTTCAATAAATCTGGCACAATGCCACTTTCACATTTGTGCCCTTATGCCCAAAGTCACTCGTTTTTACACTCTCTTTGACGGACCGCACTAGTGAGCCTCCAGCCGGCGAGCGGGTTGGAGTCTTACCGGCCAAGGGCCCGCTGTGCCGGCTCCTGCAGCAGCGGCTCCGGAGCAACCCCGCGTCCCTGCGTTCCGCCTGGAGCACAGAGCACGGCC
>VZRO01002119.1:1233280-1244490 GCA_013397915.1 Daphoenositta chrysoptera
GGCAGGGACACCTTCCAGCAGAGCAGGCTGCTCGGAGCCCCGTCCAGCCGGGCCGTGAGCACCGCCGGGGCTGCGGCAGCCGCAGCTTCTGTGGGCAGGGGCCGCCTCCGGAGCCCGGTCCGCGGGGCAGTTGTCGGGCCCGGAGCCCGGAGCTGACAGCAAGAAGTTGTCCCACGGAGCATTTCCTGAACACAGCGGGCAGAACGGTGTGGGCACGGCGCTGGTTTTAGTGTCGGTATTTAAAATGAGTGTTTAAAATGCTGGCAGCAGAGCCGAGGGCCTGCCCGAGGGCCGGAGCTGGCCCGGCGCGGGCGGGGAGCCCTCAGCGCCGGGCCCCGCCTGGGCACGGCACACACCGCTCCCTCCCGAAAATCTGTGCCCGCACAGCTGCCCACCACTGCCCTCGCTTCAGGGTAAAAGAGAACATCAGTGTCATTAAACTTACCCTGCAAAGAAGCGTTATTCTGAGCTTGACGCACAGGCTGTGACAACAAGAAGGAATTTCTTCCCGTAGCTTCAGGGCTAAATATTCTTCCAGAGTGATCTGCCTGCCAACCCAGAGGTGAGGCACACATACCACTGATTTGAAAGTGATGCTGCTTTTCTGCTCACTTTCTATGGAGAAAGAAAGTTTATTTCTGTGAAAAATGCTGGAAGGCTCATGCCAGCCTAGGACGTGCAGAGTCCAGTGAAGTCTACCAGCAGGCCCTTGTGCTACCATTCCAGACAGAGCAGAACTCACACTCCCTGCCTCATTCCCAGTTATGAGGGCCCATATTCCAGTGTGCAGCTTCAGCAGCCCCAACACACAAAATTGCTCGGGGCCAAGCAGCTGGGGAGGGTGGCACTGGTACAGTCAGTGTCACTTGGACATCGGGGCTCTTTCTAGAAGAGCTACAGTGTAGTCCCAAACTATTACTTTCTGACTGGAGTGGTTTCTTATGCTTCTCTTGGTCTGCAAGATCTACTAAAGCCTTCCATCATCTTCAACAGCATTCAGCCTTTATTGTGAAAAGGGTTGAAAGTCTATTTCTCTTCTCTTTTAAAAGATGACACCACTTTTGACTGGTTCTTGTTGGCAGCAGGGTTAATTACACTGGTCCACATTAAAGTAAACTTTTGCTCACTAAGAAGGCAAAGCAGCTCATTGGATGTTAGATTTTTTTGTTTATTTTTGCAGCCCTTTCCATAATGGACAAAGTCTCTGGCTTAAATGTTTTAGCCATGTTATTCTTCTTCAGAATTGTGTTTGCTTGCTGCAATAAGTGAAAAATACAAAGAGATCCCTAAAACAGTAGTTTTATAGAAAAAAAGGCATTTCTAAGCAATTTACAACTCTCTTTCAGCTCAAGTGAAGTTGTGGATCAAACCTGTACAAACAGCTCTAAGTTATGAACCATAAACTTTGTTTAGAACATGAGTTTAATAAGCTTTTGCCATGCTAATGATGTAAAATATATATGTTGGGGTTTTTTCCCGACATCTTACTGGTTATTTGATTTAATAAATGTTCTGCTTAAGAAGCCAGAGCTGCATCATATAGCCTTCAGTTGAGAGAGGTTAAACTGACATGAAATGCCCCTAGGAGCGATGAGAATATCAGGGAAATCAGCCATTGTGTTTCTTTTAATGGGTTTCAGCCCAGGGTAGGAACATATGCAAACACATTTGCTTTTAACAAAATGAAGACTGTTGTGGGTTCACACAACGACAAGGACTGACTTCCTCTGAAGAGTGCTTCTGTTTGCTTCCTGCATCAGGTATTCTTGGCTGGAAGTGAGAGTTGTAATGGAAACATCAGAATTATCTTTGGCTGCCATTGCCTGCAGTGTTGCTGGTTTTAGGAGTTTCCCCTGTGGTTTTCCTCACTGGGAGTTACTTTAGCCAGAGACATCCTGTCCAGTGCCTGTCTTTGCATGACTTGGCATAGGCAGTTCAGGATAGATAAAAATACCGTGCTGGGGAGAGGGATCAGTGTGCTTTGTTTGGCCTCATCCTCTGCCCTTCACCCCCTCCCCCGGATACTGTCTATTAATCTTTACAACTTGCACTTGTTGTATCTTCCTTTTGAGTAAATTAACACTGGGAATTCATGTTTATGGTTCAGCCAGTTTATGGTTCAGTGCAAGTGCTGTGTCCCTTCTGAGGGGAGAAGGATGAGGACAATATTTCATTGTCAGTAGAAGTAGTTTTGATTAATTAGTTCAACACCAGTTTACGTGTTAGTGCAGCTTCAGTTAAAATACTGAGCATGTGCTGAAGCTTTTGCTCTTTCACTGTGATAGATCTGTAGCTAATGGGCATTACTTCCATTTTCCTAACACTAAAAAAAGAAAGCTCTTGTTAAATCCTGCTCTCCAGACACCTCTGAATGTGCAGAGTCACACTGAGTTGTAGGAGTTATATTGCACACACAAAGTTACCTGCTCGGGGCTGAGGGATGTTCTTTGTAGAACCAAGTACTTTCCTTCTCATTATTGCTCAGTGCAGAGGTACAGACTTCCAAATGCTATGGGCTGGTATTTTAGGAAGAAATAACCACAGGTAGAGTTACAGTGAAACAGGAGAGAGAACAGCAGTGCAGTGCATTATTTATCAGCTATTGAAGCATCACCTTCCAACTCCCCTGCAGCAGGATCTCAGTTTTCAGCTTCTGTATTGTATTTTTACAGAAATGCTCCAGCTAGTATTTTAAACATTTTTTATACCCATCAAGACAGACAACTTCTAGAGATTTTTAACAATCAGCATTTACACTAGGGCCATTAGAAGTCTCATGACTAAGTCAGGTAAAGCTTCCTTTATGCCCTTCAGATGGTGCTCAGCCTGGGAGAGAACTTGCACCCTTTTACTCTTTGAGCCTTACTGCAAATGGTTTCCAAGCCTTAGGAGCTGGAAGAGTAGTGATCTTCTCTTACTTGTGACACTGGATATTAGCTATTCAGTTTTTAACTGGGATTATTAAATCTAAGCATTTCACCACCTTAGCCACCCACATCAACATGTTGAATCCTCGTGGTAACTTTATGCCCCTTGTTTAGATTCTGCATAATTTTTACCAGAGAGTTCACCTACAGGAGCTGCTAGCAGTTCTGAGCCTTATTCTAATATAAGTCCAAATCAACAGTACTTTTGTGATAGAAGTTTTGTTCTTTGGCAGGCTGTTCCTGTGAGCCTGGAAGGCTGCTCTAGGAGAGCACCTTTAGGTACTGAGAGACTTTGGAAAAGGCAGTATTGTGGAGTCAAGTGTACGTGAAAGCTGGGATGTTAGCAAGGCTAAAACAGAACGTGCACTCTGAAGTCACTTGAATGCAAACAAATTCTTTCCTGAAATATTTGCTGCTGCAAAGAAAGTATAGATTTATTCTAACTAAAGGTTGTGTACTACTTCAGAAAGTTAGTGCTTTATACTTCGTCAAAACCTAATAACTTATGTTTTTCCTATCTTTTTCAGATGGAACAAATAAAGAGGGCAAATAAACTGTTCACTAATGACTGTATATTTCTGAGGAAAACCCTGAATATTCCTGTTATATCAGAGAAACCGTTACTGTTCAATGGACTTAATTCACTGGAGTCTCCTGAGAACGAAACTGTTGACAGCTCCCCTTCTTGTGATGAAGGACTAGTGGCAGTTCAGGAAGAGAGTAGTTCTTCTCCCAGTCCTCAAGAGCCTGACAATCAGCCCACTGCACCAGAAGAATTATCTGCCAAAGACTTCCTACAGAGATTGGACTTGCAGATTAAGTTATCCAAACAAGCAGCCAGAAAACTAAAAGATGACAATGTCAGGTAAATGCCGCTTTTGGTGTTAAGCGTCTTAATCTCAGCCTGAAGCGTTTTAGTCTGAGCTGACCCCTCTTTGTGGGGTCTCTCAGCATCTGTAGCTTTAATGTGTCAACAGCAAGTGCCTGCTATTCTCTTGCACCAGCTACATTCAGAGCACAGCATTAGCAGGTGCCTTGCCATGGCAGTCAGAAAGGCTGCCTCAGAATACACTGTTTAGAGAATATGAATACAATTTCAAAAGAGCCAGAAGGCCAGGATTCTCCACGATGTCTTGCTGTGTGAGTAGGCAAGTATTTAAGCAAAAGCGTAGTTTTTGGTAGAGTACTAAGCCAAGGCCTATGAGGAAGCTGATTGTGTACAGCAAGGCATGATTCTGTTTTTCTTCTGTCCCAAACTGCCCCGTTGTGTAAATTTTCTCCATGAGCAGTTTCAGTTAAGCTTTCCTATCTCCTTTCCCTATGCAGTTTCCCCCTTTGTGGATCCACCTATGCAGACTTCATCTGTTCTTCAGTACTTCCACAGCCAGGAGTTCCCACATATTTACTTACAGAAAAAGCAGTACTTTCTGACCTCTGTGCCACAGTAGTCATCCCCTCACATACGGAGGTATCCCCTGGAGAGCACAGAAAGACTCAGAGCAAGAGTGGACTTGAGTAGTGTTTGTTTTCCATGTCCTTGGGACAAGCTTCCTCAGCTTGGTCACTGTCAGTCTCTTGGGCTGGCTCTCCACCTGTTTATTCCCTGCAGAAATTGCCTCAGTGGGGGATGTTGAGGTGGCCTTTCTCACAACAATAAAAGGTATGACTGCAGGGGACTGGTACTGCTTCTCCTCCCAGAGAGCTGGAGAGAAGTTAGGCCTGCAGATTCATGCTTTGCTTTTGCAAATTTGTTCAAAACTTCATCCACCAGCTTGGTTCACTTCACATACTCTGATTTTGAGGACAAGCAACATACTTTTCATGCTAAGCAGAAAGGAACCTTTCAGGACCAAATTTATTGAGTAGAGAGTCCCATAATTTCTTTAAATTAAGGGATTATTTCAGCAACTAAAATTTTGTTCAGCAGACAAAAGTTTGAAGGACAGCAGTATATTTCATTTAGCAGTTGGACAAGCCTCCTTTGGGGAAATATCTCCACATACAACTCTCCATTGCCAGGACACTGGTTTAGAGTCTCAGGGAAGGCTGGAATGCTTTCACATCTTGTTAACACACTTGTCAGTTACTTTCTTTTGCATTGATTGCATGAAAGGAAAAATGGCTGTTGGAACTCAGAACCTTCTCTGTGCAAACTCGTCCACTTCCATTGTTAAATTTGAAGCAACATAGAGCATGTATCAAAATGTGCTGCTGCTGATTTTCAGATCGTGAGATGTGTGTACCTAACACAGATTAGAGTAGGTGTTGACCCAGCAGTTAAACTGCATAACAGGAAACCACAGTCCCTGCCAGAGGAAGGCGATTACTTTAACACCCCTTCTACAAAATAACATGCTAATTTACAGAAGGAAATTCACTTAGACCTTGCTGCACCTTGAGCAGAGCCAGTACAGTGGAAGTGACACTGTACAAACAGTACAGTGCTGCCACTAACACCCATTTCCTATACTGCTTCAGTTACAACTTGGGAAATGGGGACCTGGTACCAAGTTTCCTCTCAAGAAGTAATGTACACAGGAGAATGAGTTACTTTCCCACCTCCTGTTCAGATTTAGCAGGTAATTCTGTTAATTGTGCATACAAGAGATTTTTGTTGGTCAGGATGCTACAGGAAGCATGAAGTACAGAGCTGCAGGCAGTCTGCTGAGCAGGATGTTGCCCAAAGCTTTTGAAGAGAAATAGCTTCCTGTGCATCTGATAGTCTTCATAATGTTCCCTTCTACATCACTGCCCCTGGCTTTCAGTCGTGGCTCACAAAAGCTATCCTTGCCTTGTCCTCTCTGACACAGTTGGAAAGGACAGAGCCTTTTACAGTCTGGCAGGAAGGGGCAAAGAACCAAAGTCCATGTTTACTCTGCAGAGAACAGGAGTAGAGAGAGACCATTGCCAAAAACCTTGGAGATACTTTTTAGCTGTGTCCCATCAATGGTATATCTGGGTCCAGACTGGAAGGTGGCAACATTCCTTGCTGTGCTCCAGCAGCTCCCCAGAAGGCACCTGTTCTCCTTCCCACCCAGACCTTTCGTGTCCCTTGCTTGGCACGAGAAGCCTTTGGAAATTGGACAGCCATGATAATAAACCAGCCTCATGAATATGCAAGTTTTCTATTCTTAGAGTGAAAACCATTTATGAAGTTGGAGTGCTGTTTCCAGCTGCTCTGGCCTGTGTTCAGGTTGCCTTGTCAAGGCCTGTTTAGAATTTGATGTGCCAACACTGCCGAGTACTTCCGTGCCTGCTTGAGAGTAACAAAGGAGCACCTGGAGTTAATCCACTCCACCAAGAGCTTAGACTGTCCTGTGGGGTAGAAAGTTACTTTCTGTGCTCTACACTGGAAATTACTTCGTACTGCTTAGTTTTGTTTCCCCTTTTAGGAGAAAAAATGTGGCAAAGTTACAGCAAAAAGACCTTCCTTCTAATCAAAGGCTGCCAGAATCATATTTTCAGTCATTCTTCTTGAAAGCCTTAATACAGGAATAACATCCATCCTGACATGGCAGCAGCCAAACACTGGGCTGAAATGAGTTGGTTATGGGTGAATACAGACAATTGAAGAGCTGAAATGGTGATGTTATGTTAGCGTTGTGTGGGCTGTGTGTCCCCACCTCCCCTGTGCAGCGTGCTCTCAGATACGGGTGCCAGTTCAGCAGAGGGCAGGAGGCCAGCACTGGGGCTATGGCCAGCTTGGAGGGCTTCTCCAGGGGACAGGGACATAAGGACTATAAAGCAGCTTGTTGTGCTGGAACTGAGGCAAGGCAGTGACGGTGCCATGTGCAAAGCACATTTCTGACCGAGGCCTGGGACTGCTCAGCAAGAGCTGCTTCTGCTCTTCTGTGCCAGGCTGCAGTGCCAGCCTCTGTGAGCTCTGCAGCACCACCCCAGACCAGGGTAACCACCAGCAGATGATACCAGTGTAGGTCCTAGAACCACATGTAGCAAGTGCAAGTCTGTTCTGATGGCTTAAAAACAAGCTGAGCTTTATAGGAAATAAAATTATACAGTAGTAGCCCTAGTCCGTGGCCAACAAGCACCAACATGGCAGTGTGAGTATGTTTAATGACCAAACAATTTGCTTCACTTTTAAGATGCTTGAAATAGCCAAGTGGTAAGGCCTTGCAGCATTCTCCTTCAGGGGGTGGAGAAGGAACAGCACCGTGTTACAACACTCTGCGGTGCTGTCTCTTCACCTTTGCTGTCGCCACCCTGCCCAGGGAGTTACAGGAACTGCAGGAAGTCTCCTGCAAGCTGTGGTGTGCCCCAGGCCACGAGTAACCACTTTTGTAAGAGCAAGGACACCTGACTGTGAGCAAGTACACTCAAATGCTTGGGTGCTTCTTGAATCCACAGTTAAACAAGGCAGCAATCTGAGTTGGCCGAGTCGTTATGGTTGAATTTTACAGTCCTGCAGGCCAATCTTACCAGCTTGATATGTTGATAGGTTTCAGTCCTGAAAAAAAGTTTTAAAATGTGTTTTCTTGAGAGAATTTATAAGTACAAGTGGTTTGGTGCTTATTCGACTAAAGGTGAATTGTTTGCTTCCTTACTTTACTGTCATGCCACATACCATGAAAAGCTTCTGCAAATGATATGTTATTAAAATGATAGTATTCCATAGCAGTTCTGGATGCAGAACTGAGGATATAAGGAAGAGTTCTATTTAAATGTACCCAGATCATCTGCATCTTGGGAATCCCCCTTGGTACTGGGTCTGTAGCATCACTAATGTAAATAGATGTGATTTGTAAAGAAGGCAAAAAATTTGTTCTCAGTTCTGCTGTAACCACACGTCCCTGCAATAACTACCAGTTTCATCCAAAACTCTTTTTTTTGAGGTTTCTTTTTTTGGCAAGATTATTTCAAGGCAAAGAAAAGTTATGCCTTTGTCTTAAGATGATAATTTTACTGGGAAGACAAGTGCAAGTTACTCTGCTGTTTGGTTTGTTTATAGGGTTCTTCAATTCTCTTTTGCAGGGAGATAGAAAGATAGATAGATAGATAGATAGATAGATAGATAGATAGATAGATAGATAATCATGTTTATTAGGGAAATTTCTTCATGGTTTTGATACTGAAATATGTAATTTTTACCTTATACCATTATTAGACTCTTTGAATAACTGTACCTTTGTATGAAGGAACATACAGTATTAAAAGTAATCCTTTCACAGTGTAGTAACTGTAAAGTCCTTCTGTTCTTACCAAAACACTGAACTTGGCAGCAGCTTTAAGGCTGGACTCTTAAGAAAAGAAGCTCCAGTAGTACAAAGCAATGACCTTGGGGGAACCTGGCATCCTTGATTTAGCACTGGATACTGCACTGCAAGAGGTTTACATAACCCCTTTATATTTTAAAGGCAGTATTGTCAGGTAGACAGCAGGCAGACTGATTTTCCTGAGGATGTTTTAAAAGCAACATTACTTTGCTTTATCCAGTTACTGCATTAACAAAAGCTCTTGGGAGCAATTGCTTTTTCCTAAGAAGACCCAAGTGATCAGTCTCAGTGGTGATTGATGGAAGGGAAGTGTGTCCTTGCAGCATCAGACACAGATCCACCCACGGCTATGATGGACTGCTCCTGCTCTTGCTTCATTTCGTCTCTCTGTGCCCCCTGCCATTCAAAATGAGGAAACAAACCTCTATCTAAGCTTTACTTTCTAAAAAGAAATTAAAAGCAACAGCACAGGAACTCCAGTATGCCCTCCACTTCATTATCCTTTAAGGTTTTTCTTACTGACTTGCTCAAAAATAGTTCTTTAAATACTTTCTGATGTTGTTGAACTTACACAGCTTTACTTGCTTTCAGCATTGCGTTCTCCACATCTCAGGAAGGCCAGAGATGTGTAATTAGAGTATTATACTCCAAGTATTCCTGTCAGGCAAGGCTGGCATTGCCTGTTTTGATCTGTTAGGAAAATGGTCACCTGCATTTTCATTACAGTTTTACTGCTGAGACGTGGTGTGTTGCTGACCTGATGATTATGGTAATTTTCTTTTTAGAGATGAGGAGAATGAGGAAGGTCCCTATGCAACTTCTTCGTATCACCAGTAGAAGACAGACGTGATGGCCTGAAAACTTTCCATGAAATCAGTTCTTACAGAACTAAACAGTCAATAATTCAAACCCCAAGTCTTTTGGACTCATCCTCTTGATGTACTTAAAAGAAGTCTTGAATGGGTAATTGCACTGAAATTATGACCTCTTCTGCCTTCCATAGGTTAATGTCCTTATGCTATATCAATAAAAGGTTTAAGCCTTCCAAAACTAGCAATGGCCTTTTTACCCCTTCTGTGCAAACTGTAGCATGGTAGCAACTATATATCCCTGAGGTCACCTTTATGCAGGATGTTGATCTTTAGTAAAGATTTTGTAAATACTTGTTAAAGTGAAATTTGTTTTAAGTATTTAAAAATATTAAATAAGTTTGCTTGTAAATGACAAACGATGAAAGTAATAGAAATTTCCTTATTCTGCAAACATAGGCAAGTTTGCTGTGAAAGTTTTGTCTATTTCAGGGCTTCAGAACTTGCCTGTGAACCTTGTGTGTGTCCGTGTGTGGTATGATGTATTCCTAGGAAGGGGAATGCAGCTTGTTTTGATTAGTAAAGTCTTTATGGTTAAAGAACTGTTTGCATATTGGATTTCTACTAATAAAAGGGACGAGTTACAGCAAGAGGTTTTTTTTGTGAGGTATGACATTGGAATATCAGATGTGTGTTCTTGTGTGCAGTTATATTTTGTGTGGTTTTAATTTAATAAAATACAGAAATCACTGATGTGTCTGTTCATAATGAAGTCAGCTTGGTTCTAGCCTGCTTTTTGGGAAGAATGGTTTGTGTAGTTTCACGAGCTATTAGATAGTGATTTCAGGGTAAATGATGTCTTTACTCTGACCATATAACTCACCCTCCTAAGTGAGACCTGTGAGAGCTATCTGCCCTAGTTGTGCAGTCTGTGAAGATGAGTAAGGGCCACATTGGGAGCCTTCCCTGTTCTGAGGAGAGGTGCCAGTGTTCAGGTCTGCACCTGGACCCCGTCTGAAGCTCAGGGAGGCAGAGTGCAGCCCGCAATCAGTTTGCCCTAAAGGCAGTGTATTAGCAACTTCTTGTTAAATATCCTGTATTTTTTTCCCTCAAGTATTCCCTAAACTTCACAAAACTATCATCAAGGATTTGCTGGATCCCCACTGCAACAAATGCAATTTCCTGTCTTTTAGCTCATCAGTGCCTATTACTCCCTCAACGCAAAACCTTTCTGCAGTATGTTAAGAGGGAAACAGTATGGAAAGTTTCATTAATTTACTAAAACCAGAAGTAAAAATTCAAAGCTCAGCAGGAATTGCTATTTCCCTAGAGTTAGCAGGAACTCAGAGCCAGCAGGCTCATTCAAATCAACTCTAGCTTGTCCTAAAGAGAAGGTCTGCAGTGGCACACAAATTAACAAGAAGAGAATAAGCTTAGAGTGAAGAAAAGGAAGCACTGATTTTTCACAAAGAGACTGGTGAATTAGTTTTAGGTCTTGTATCTTTCTTAAATTGGGCTTGTATCTATTTTTTACATGATTATAACTTCTCTTGTTTAATTTCAGAAGGACATTACAAAGCCAGAATGAAGTACTTTTCCAAAGGTGACCCTAGCTGCAAGCCCAGTTATATTTTATTACTCCACAGAAAAATGGAATCCTTTTCTACCGAGGAGCTGCTGTTGTCCAGCACACGCGGGCCCGGGAGCTTTGCTGAGCAGGAGGGGAGCGCAGCTGCCTGGCCCGGGAGTGCTGCACCTCCTGCCCCTGGCCTGGGCTGCCCGGCCGCCGGGAAACCACCCTTGGCCCGGGCCTTTCCGAGGGCCAGGCTGTGCCTGTGGGCTGCAGGACCTGCAGGACAGACAGCATTTGCACCTGACAGAAAGCCATACAAGCTCAGAGGGGAGGCAGCCTGGCAGTCTGAACGCCCCAGAGCCCGTGGCCGCACACCCGTCCCCTCAGCAGCGGCAGATAACCCACNGCTGCAGGACCTGCAGGACAGACAGCATTTGCACCTGACAGAAAGCCATACAAGCTCAGAGGGGAGGCAGCCTGGCAGTCTGAACGCCCCAGAGCCCGTGGCCGCACACCCGTCCCCTCAGCAGCGGCAGATAACCCACAGCAGATAATCCACGGCAGGTAACCCACGGCAGATAACCCACGGCAGGTAACACACAGGAGATAACCCACAGCAGGTAACCCACGGCAGGTAACCCACGGCAGATAACCCACGGCAGATAACCCA
>VZRO01002119.1:1244563-1272470 GCA_013397915.1 Daphoenositta chrysoptera
CAGCAGATAACCCACAGCAGATAACCCACGGCAGATAACCCATGGCAGTGTGCAGATAGCAGCCCCGACGGCCCACGGGCACCTCTCCTGGCTGGACACCCCTCCACAGCCGCTCCCAGCGTGGCACTTGGTGTAAAACCCACGGGCAGCCAAGGCACCTCTTGGCTCTGAACATCCCACCCCCTTCCTCCTTCTGCTCCAGCTCTGTACACCGCACATGGCACCGCATGCTCTGGGACATCCCTTGGGTCACTTGGGATCCTCTGTCCTGCCTGAGTCCCCTCCCAGCTCCTTGTGCACCCCCAGCTGCCTCAGGGGTGGGGTGAGGGGCAGGAAAGGCTTTGGCTCTGTGCAAGCTCTGCTCAGCAGAAACGAAAACTTCTCTGTGTTAACAACACGTTTGTGTTTCCAGCACAGATCCAAAACATAGACCTGTATTGGCTACTGTGGAGAAAATAAACTCTACCCCAGCCAAAAGCAGCACACTAATGTAGCTTGTAGTAAAGTGTTTAATAAAGTGCAGTATCAGAAACAATAGTCTATTAGAAAAGCTCAAAAGGTGAATACCATATATATTGTACTTGTTACATTTTCAGTGATAATTCAGGAGTGAAGGATTTCTGAAGGATCCAGCAGAGATAGAAACTACACAGAAACCAATTGTTGTCAGTTTTGAAACAGAGATGTGCAGTTGTTGAAAATACCTTTCTCACCAGGAAGAAAGCAAGCACTGAGACTACGATTTACTAATAATGGCTAAACACACAGCAGTGCATGTCCATTGCTCATGTGCTCCAAGTGTTCCCTGCAAAATAAGGGCTGATCTGTAGTGTGGGTTGAAACTTGCGTCACTCGGTTTGATTTTATTTCGAGTAAGTCACAGCCCTTTAGGAATGCAGGGTGATTCATCAGGCTGGCTGTGTTCCACTGCCTGGTTCTGGAAGGTGGGATGTACTGAGAGATGTTCATTCCGTGTACCAGCAGTGGAACCAGTATTCGAATCATTCAAATAACCAGTTTAGTGGGCTTGGGCAGGAGGGAAAGTGAATCCAGTTTGAGGAACCGCAGCTGTGATTTCTGGTCTGTCTGTCAGAGCTTGCTCTGCTCTCAGCTACTCCTCTCCCCGTGCACCCCCAGGGATGCTCAGCTGCAGGGTAAGCAAGAACAGGTCCAAGAACGTGCATACTCTGAAATACAATCAGGTCAGACCCGTTGTTGGGACTTTTTTTCCTAAATTATGTCACTGATACTTTGTTGAAGCTATTAAAATTTGCAAAACTGAGAGGTTAACAAATATCCCACCAGCCTTTTTGTGGACATGTACTGTTCATAATCACTGGTCACTAGCTGATGACATCTTCCCTTTAGTGCCAGACTCGTGAGAGGCCAAAGTAAGAAACTACTTCCAATGAAAACTGAAATTATTATTATACTACTCATATGGACAGGAGAAGAAAATTTGGTGTCTTTCTCAAAGTAATCACTGGGGAAGGAATATTTGTCCTTCTTTGTTTTTTCAAGTGCAGTGGAGGTCCTAGGTCACTGCCACTTCCCCAGCTGTAAAGGTCTATGGTTAGTTACCATCCTCCTGGTTTCTTTCATAAATCCAAATTTGGGAAACAATTTGCTCTTCCTGTGTGAGGGTCACATAAGAATGGAAGTCACAAGCTGTTGCAGAATGCAACTGAGATCTACAGGGACATAAAGAAACTCAGATCTTTGGGAGCATTAGCAAATAATAATAAACAAATAAGAAGGTTTAGATGAGAACAAATACACTGATTTAAAATAACATGAAATCTTTTTTCCTAATTATTTTCTCTGTAGAGTTTCTAAGGGACTATTTTTCAAAGAGGAAGCTTACATTGATTACATTTTTGGATACAGTTTTTACCTTAAGAAAAATAAATCACCATTAGTGACTGATACTGCAATTCATGATTCACATCAGGATGTGTATGAGCAGGCAGTGATGTATTTTGTGGGTGCTAGAAAACATTCACGGGCTTATGTTTCAGCAGTTTGCAGGGAGTTATGCTGTTACACCTCAGTGCTATCACATTCACTTAATTCTGATTATCAATAATGCTCAGTTGACAATTTACGCTTTGCAGGGATTCCAGAGTTTACTTCAGCTGGCTGAGAAATGTGGCTCAAATCTCCTCTTTAACCTCCAGCTGTGAGGAAGGAAATGACCCAAGGAGGGGTTTAACCCTTACAGAATTTGTGCAGGCAGTGCTCCCAGTCAGTATCTCCATCCACCGGCAGGCAAATTCCAACCTCTGCATCAGGTAACGTTTTTTAGCTGTATCAATCTTAGAGATACCATGAGGGTTTCTTTAAAAATCAGAGAAGGGAAAACCTCAATTATGAATGAAGAATCTGTAAGTAAAGAGCACAGGGCTTTCTGGAGTTCCTCTACACAACTGACTGCGATAGGTCTAAGGAGTTACATCTTCTGGGACTGTCTTTGAAATTAACCTCTCTGAATTCTTTACCTTTGATCTTGCTCCATGAGTTCTTCATACATAAAATTATCCATTCACTTAAAGATAAAAGACCTCATGAACCGTTCTTCCAAAACTCTGTTAGTTGAGGAAGAAGAATGAGGACGACATTTTTGTTCTTTTTCATTCTTGGGGAAGTATCAAATTCTTGGCTAATGCTAGCATATATAGGCCAAAAAAAAATACTATCCAATTATTACTGAGGTCAGTGATCAGACCACAGCCTTGATATTCAGATATACTGAGATACAATAGATTCTTTAAGTTTTTCTGAAAAGCAGGGCCCATGTTCCAAAAAACACCTCTAGTAGCAAACTTCCATTTCCATACAAAACGACTTGAATTGCTTTCTTTTTTTTTCTTTAGAGAAAGCAGTGGCTATTTACACTTGCTATCAGGATATTCACATCAGGAGTTCAACTAATTACGCATGCACAATCATCAAATGGTGCACCAAAGAGAATGTTCACACATGCTGGAAGAGAGAATACAGCTCTGTAATATGAAAGGCAATTGTAATGTCAAAGGTTTATCAGTTAGCTAAGGACACTGCAGTCCAAGTTACAGAACACCACATAAAGAAATAAAAAAGGATCAAAAAAAAGTATTTAAAACCAGAATTAATGAATATAAAATAATATTAAGATTAATGAAAACTTTAATATGTCAATTATTTTCAAATATTTTATTTAGAGAACTATGAACTATTTTCTAATAATGCCCTTTACATAGTTATATCTATAGAAAGCTTGTTGAGTGAGAGCAAAAAAACGTAGCATTAAAAGAAATTTCCATCAGAAATGATTGGTTTAGCTACAAAAGTAAACCAAACACAAACAATAAATCAAAGAGAGCATTACAGAAACATTTACCTTATCAAATAGAAATTCAGTGTCAGAATTTGGTGTTTGGGGTTGATTTGTGAACGTAGGAAAATACAGTATGCAGAAAGTGAATGGAGCACTACAGCTCTTCATTTCTGTCTAGAGTTGTCAGTACAATGTAAACAGAGCATTTCTAATGATATCCTCAAATTAACAGATCGTAAGTCACTGAGGCAGGGGTGGGGTAACTAGACTACATTTCTACGTGTTTGGCAGTCACTAACTTTTTACAGGCTGCCATAGATGCGTTTAATTACATCAGCCTCTTCCTTGTCCAGGATGCCCTTGTCCACATAAGCATCAGCTTGCTGATCAATGAAATCTCTCAGCTTTGAAAGATCGTAGTCTGAAAAACAAGAATTCATTTACACAGAGTCACTGCCATTATACTGCTCCACCTAAGAAACAATGTCATTGTAAAGTTTATCCAGCCAAAGCACTTTATCAAACATGAAGAGAATTCTCTCTAAGTGCAACTTGTGAAAACATTAAAAACCCCCAAACAGCTGCACAAAGTCTTTTTACACATCAGGTGCTTTTATTATCCAAGAGGAATAATCATCTCTTGCTCTTGATTGATTGCTGTCAAATGCTAAAGCAAGAATATTTTCTGGTCCAGAGATCTGATGTTCAACAGCAAATGCTGTTATTCCCTATTATTTTCACAACTGTCATGGAATCAAAAGAAAGTATTAAATATAGTGTTTCCTATTGAAATTCCAGTAAAACTCTCACTTACTACAAACACTGTAGCAAAAATTCATGAAAACAACTCCCTGAAAATAGACCAAAACGATACAATTATTTACCTTGATACAGAACATAACATTCCGGTTTGAAAATACTGCAGTGAGCAGTGTTTGTGACAGTGTTAGTGTGAGTTTCTGACAATCTTCCTCTGTCAACCTGCAACAGAGTGCTGAAAGATCCTTCCTCCTTTTCCAACAGATGAGTGCATCTATGCAGCCTGATTCGCACCATATGCATTAAATAGAATTCTCCTATGCTGGAAAACATCACTATTTTCTAAGAATTCTACTGCAAAGCAATTTTTCAAATAACATAAAAAGGTAACCTATTGTGTCACTCTGGAAACAGATTCAGTATATTCACACATAAACATAAGAAAGTTTCAGTTACATAATTTGCTGCATAAATGTAAAGCTTAAATTGTTAGAATCAGAACATCAATGTTTTAAGGGTTCATACTAAGTTAAATGATTAGTATCTTTCACAAGAATGAATCCATTCTAAATTTTTCAATATTAATTACTTATTCCACAGAGCCTTCAGAACACATTAAAACTGATGTTGCACGTCCAGTGTATAACATCACACAGCAATGCATGGAAGAACCTTCTTTCAAACTGTGCATTCTTAACAAAATAGACAATAATGAATTTGTGGTTTTTTAGGGTTCAAAAATTGACCAAAATAGGATAAAAATAGAAAGATATTAAGAAGCAAATTGATGCTTGCAATCATTTTAATAACAGTATAAGGCAATTTAGAATGAGTAATACAGAAAATTGATATTCAACACTCCCCACTCCTGCAGAGGTGTCCTCTCCATATCTGAGTTAGCAGGAATTTTGCCATTTGCTGTACTGAGGCCAGGATTTCTTGTCTGGTCTGTTACTGCCATTACTTAATAGAATGTAACCTGCTTGTCCCTCCATCCTGTGTGAGTAACAGGGACAAACAGTACTGAGCAGTATCGTAATTGGGATCTGAGATTTCATTCATGGTGACAGAATGAGGGTCTCCAGTGAAAGATACCAAGGAATGGAAATGAATGAAGAACAAATACTAAATTAATTTCATATCCACATTCTTCACATTAAAAATCTCTGTTCTTATTTTACTTCTAGAATAACGTTTCTAGCTCTAAGATTATTATGTGGAGATGTGAAGGTTTAATTACTAAACATTCTGTATGGGATTACAACCATTATGATATTATCCAATTTGGGCTAATTTGTATATCTCACAGCAATTTAAATTGATTTTTCTTCTAGAAATTGATAACTGCCAATTTCCAATACTTATTTAGAATCTATTGTTATCAGAAAAATCAGCTTTGGGTTTATATTCACTGCAACAGCTGCAGCATTACACGGAGCTGTGAAACAGCCCCAGTAAATGAAGTGAGCTCTTATTTGCATATGCAGATCAAGCCATTTGCCATCGAAATTAATGACAGAATTTACTGTCATTTCTAAATGGCTGCTGTTAGTGTTATGAAGCTCTGAACTACCTAAGTATTTGTTGAAGAATCCACACGTGCTCTCTGCGTGTATCAGTTAAATGCTCAGTTCTGCAATGGGTTCAAACCCCAAGCCAGGTCTGGGAGATTTGAAGGACAGGCCCACAGAGCCTGCAGATTGTTAACAGGCAAAACAAACTGAGGACACAAAAGGCATTATCAGCCCAAAATCCAGGCTTTTGACATGTTTATCTTTAAATCACCCCAGCCACTCAAGCTTACCAGCCTCCAAAATAGGCAACTGATACTTTTAAACTGCAGAAATGCAAATCAGCATTTCCAGGGTTATTAGTCATTGAATGAATAATAATATCTACTGAAATTCCTACAAAGTTAAGGACCCACAAACATTTGCCTGAAGAAAACCTAAACCTCCTCAAGGATATTTGGTGAGTAAACGAATCCGTGAGTAGGGCTGGGAAAGTCTGGCCATTTTAATACATGAATTCCTTTGAGAATTGCTTTTCTGCCAGCTCCAGGTGCCAGCTGAAGTGCAGAGATGATTGATGAGCACACCAGCAGCACCTCATCTGCACTGGAGAAACGCTGCAGTGCATCCACGGTTAGATAAGCTTACCCTGACTGTACTTCTAACATCATCCCAGGGGAACTGAATTAGCATTTTACAGAAATACAGAGGATGAAAAGGCACAATAAAGATGATGTATCAGAAGAGTAAGAATACTATTCTAATTTTGTCATAACTTACACTCACTTTAAGGCCTATTTCCATTGCCAGAGGACAATAAAGATATTTTAGTGCAAATGAAAATCCATCTATGCAGAAATGTATATCTTAATGCATTCCCAGGCAGATAAAATGCTATTGATCTGCAGTCACAGCCATTTTCAGACTGCAGCAGTGCACAAGGAAGATTACTACAAAGAGGAGCGAGGGGCTGCCCAGGCAGTGTGTGTGATACAGAGATACAATCACACATGATGGAGATCTAATTACTATAATGAGTACATTGCTAAACAGAGCCATTAATTAGAATTGGCAGGAAAACTCTCGAGCAAACATGAAGGCCTGCTGTTAACTGCCATCGCTGCCATTGTGTGGAAACGATTTGAGAAATGGGAATTTTTTTTTATAGTGTTTCCTATTACAGTTTCTGTCCAGGAAAATGAATGTGTTGGGCTGCAGGCATGCGCTCGTCTCTGAAATGTAATTCACACACACTTCAGCTCACAGAGAGGATAGATAGATTACCCAGGGCTAATTTCATCTCAGATCACCCTCTGCTTGGCTGGTGCAAGAAGGATCCTTCTCGCCAGGCGCCAGTCACAGCCCAGGGATGGATCCCCTGGCTAGGAACCCTCACTTCCAGAGAGGGTGATGGCAGAACACTCAACCGTGGCAGAGAATAGGGACAGGAAGCTGGTTTTATGTAAGAACTTCAGGGAAAAACCGGTATGGATAAATAAAGATCTATGAAAAATCAACGAGAAATCCTGCTGCTGCTCTGTCCCTGCCGCCAGCTCTCACACAGCCCCGCCTCCGAGGGAGAGCCAAAGGCTGGGACAGCTGCTGAGCAAACCCTGGGCAGCTGCTCCAGTCACTGCTCCCTTCTGCACGGCTCTGCACGGGAGAGCTGCAAGTCGCTCGAGCTGATTTGGGCTGCGATCCGAGGTGTTACAGCGCTGCTGACCCAGGCTGGATCCCCGCTGTTCTGGTACCAAACACGCGGTTGCTGTCGGGGCAGGCCAGAAGCACCCAGATCCTCTGGACACATCCAGACCCTCCCCACGCACCTGTCTCCCCTGCAAAGTCCTGTTAAACAGCAGGATGAGCCAGGAAATTAAGCACTAGGGAGACAAAGCCGGCACAGCTGCCTGGTGACCGGCAGACCCCACGCCTGCGGGGACAGCCCGTGACAAGCTCCCTGCTGGTCGCTCTCTGGGTTTTGTGGCCAGTGCTCATTCCACCCAGTTCACATGAATCTACTATTAATGGTCACTGCTCCTGTTTGTTGGCCTCACTTTTACATGACCTGTATTATTTAACCCTAAAACCACTAATGATCACTATAATCTAGACAAGCACACTTAGTTTCACATTACTATTATTTAGGTTATAACACAAGGATAAGTTATACAACACAATATAAATTACTTGCTTATTAATGCATATGGTGCCCACCCCAATGTCAAGGTCTTTTACTTCATACCTTCTTGGTTACCTTGTTTATTGTGTTTTTTCAGCCATTCTATGTTCTTCCTGATTGCTTCCAAATATGCCTCAGATCTCCCTGGAGGAAAGGATGAGAGAGAAATCAGGCACTTACATCAATGATTGATGCAGCTTGCTTAACTGGGTGAAGCTGGTCACAGCAAAGGCAGATTAAAACTATTCTTAGTTTCTGTTTAAAACCTGAGTCCTGTCAAACTTAGTCAGGCAAAATTCCCACAGATGGCTAGCAGGTGTTGCCTGTGCAAGATCAGTCACACGCAAACTTAGGATCATGGCTTTTTTTGATCTTTATTCATAACTTTGGTGGTATCCACAGAAACTGCATACGTGGGTTAAAAACAACCCGTAGCTTTTTGATCATTGTAATTGTTCAGCAAAGAAGAAGCTGTTGAGATAGCAAGGAATGACTTAATTAGGACTGAGAGCTTTCAGTATCAAAACTCCTCCGTGCAGTAGTACTAGCAGCATACAGCAAACGTAAAATTGTGATATTTTGGAAAGGCAGCTTGAAATAGAGTTACTAAATTTACTGAGAAAAAGGATGTATTAAATTTACCATGATAAGTCCTTGTTATAGCTGAAATTTTAAAGTGATGGCTATTTTTGGACCAGAAAGCACACAGGACAGAATTAGTTCAAGGATTACCTAATAAGGCCACTAAGGAAATATTCCTGCTAATGGATTTTGCATTCTTAACTTGGCTGGAGCTTTATTGATGTAATGTTCTTACATTTGTCAGGAATAAAAACCTAGTGTGATTAGCGTGTAGAATCTTACTACCACCAACTATGCATGTCTGCTCCTGTTAGTAAGTATTAGATACAGTATTAAATATTACCCTCATTTCTGAGCTGGGAGTGCAGTAACTTTATAGCAAGGTACTCTGTGGAAGAGCAAGGGCATTGCATGATGAGACAAAGAACTAAATACTGATCCAATTTAAATTTCTAAAAAGCTATTGGGCTGAAGGTAAAAGAAAATAACCTGAACCAAACTGAAAAGACAAATCTTCAAGAGACGAGAAAAATGTGTTATTTATCACTTCCCACAGGTATTGAGGTAACTATTCTTTACTGTGAAATCAGACAGCCATCTTGAGCTGTCTTCCTCCTCCATGTTCAAATAAATAAGCTGCTGGATAAAATGCCACCTTCCATCTGTGAGTGGCTGCACCACCCGCAGTGCTGAGGTGACCCCTGGGCTACACCCCCCTGCTGCCCTGATTCCTGCAGCTCCTTGCTGGGCAGGCTGAGGGAAAAGACTGCACTCCAGAGAGCACGAGCATCACACAGCACAGCTGCAAAAGAAGCAGTTTTGTTCAACCAACTGATCACAAAGCACAGATACTTGTGCTGGAGCCTCAGCACCAAGAACTCACTGGAAGGTTTCCGCACCAACAAGAATTCTCCTTCAGGAGTTCAGCACAGTGTGGAGGCACAATGCCCCTGCTAACCCTAACTTACCCTGCCACTAACTTACTGTAATGCTTGCAAAGTAAAACAGATTAATTACTGACAACCTTTAACCTCTGGCAGTGGGAAATGTAAACTGTGTCACTGCAGAACTCTTCACTGCCTTTCAGTACCAGCTTTCAGTGGGCCCGCTCAGATGATTGAATATTCTGGCCTTCTGAGTTCCCTGAAAAGCCACAGATGCAAAGAAGCAAAATCCCTCTGCACGACTGTGTCAAACTGCATTTCATATTGGTCTAAAAGGGTCTGTGAATTCTGTGAATGTCTGCTCAGCACGGGATACAGTGTCATATGTTTAAAACTGGGCAGATACATACACTTCTGAATCAAGCTGTTGTGTGCTGACTCCCAGTGACTATAGACTGAGGATATTTATGTTAACACTATGGAAAATCAATACTGAAGAGAGGGAAAGACTCCAATCACTTGAAGCACACATAGTTGGAGAAGAAATGGCTATTCTGTACCTCCAGATTCGTCGCTGTTTCCCGCTGCATTTTGTCCTTCATTTTTTGTAGAATCCTTCGAAACTTCATATTCCTTTTCCATTTTAGCTGCTTCTTCCCTTGTACTGTCTGCTTCTTCACTACTCTTGTCTAAAGAAGTAACAAGAGAAAACAATTTTGTATCAAATGTCCCAAGAGCATTTCTCAATCACATCAATACAATCTTTGGCAAGGAAAGCATTTTGATGATGGTTGAGGTAGAGCCTCATTGGAGCCTGTCTCAAAGTGGTTTCTAAAGGTCATTTCTACTCCAGCCCTCTGGAAGGAGGAATGCCTCTTTCTGTTCTTACAAACAACAGCTCAATACAGGTAACTGCAATGCAAAGGCACATTTCTTTGTGCAGAGCAAAATTATATGAAATTTGCATTTGCTAGATCCAAAGTTGACAAATAATGGGTTTTCATATTATTTAAGTATTAAAAAACACTGATACAGCTTGTTTTTGTATATGTGTAATGTCTGGACTCCAGTGAAGAAAAAGACTGAGTGTACTTCTCAAAGACTGGACAACTGAGTGAAAATTTCCCCCTTGTTGTGTCTTTAGAGAACCAAGCTGTGGCCACAGGTCCTTGTGGCTTTAACAAGCAGTCTGGCTGCTAAAGCAATTAGCATACTTTAAACTGAATAGGTTAAAAAAAAGTGTTATTCCAGGAGAGAAAACTGTAGAATAAGTACCTGCTGTTAGTTTTGTCCTGGTTTTAGTGGAAGGGTTCTCAAGCTTCTTCTTTGTCTGCTCAGCTATCATTGTATCTAAGTTTTCTAGAAATCAAGGCAAAACAAGACCAAACCCCAGTTATTCTTCAATGGATAAGATGCAGAATCTATATTGTATTGCCCCCAACACCAGTCTGAATGGTAAGCAGAAATGTAAAACAACCTTCATCCTTACCTCTGAACAATTAGTGCAGAGCTAATGATAAAAGAACAAACAAGTAGCTATATGGAATATTGATCAATCTTATTTTAAAAAATTAACAACTGAATCATGACAATAAGAGTACCAAATAGAGCCAACATGCATAAAGACAGTAAAAGTGCATCTATACTCCATATTTCAGTCACGTAAGTCACAAAATACAGATAAGTATCTGTAGCAATTTATTCTGATGAAAGCAATGAAAGGCTTTAATTAACTTCACAAAGAATACAAGGCTTTGGAATACATGCTTCATCCTGGTGGGAAAATACCATCCCAAACTGCCTCTGTGTCTGGATTTTATATGGTTTCATTAGAAAAGAAGTCTAGTAAAAGGTTTTAAATTATATTTAGATGCAATAAACATGTAAATTGAAGAGATTCAAACAAACACTTTCTAAAGTTGCTGAAGTCAAGCATTTACCTGAAACTAGACAGCTGTGGCCATGTATACAGCTCTAGAAGACTAGAAAATGTATTTCTATGCAAATTTCAGGGCTGAATTCATCTCATTTGAAAGTAAAAGCACCTCTTCAGAAAGATGGATGTTTCAGATATAAACATTGTATGCTTATGTGGGAAAAAAAGTCTTTTTGATACCACACTTGGTAGATATTCAAAATACAGATTACCATTCAATCTGCCGTATTTCCTCAGTCATATTATGGACGTGATGTAGAATTTTCCTTCCCTCTCTCAGCTTTTTAAAGGTTCAGTTAAATATGGATTCAAATTTTCATACATATTATCTTGTTGGTGGGTATTTTTGAGAGATTTAGTTTTGAATTTTGTCAAAATTCCTTTTATATTAACAGCTGAATTATTCAGTATGCGATGTGAGAACTGTGGCAGAATAGATACAATAAGGCTAATAATATTTTAAATCATGTTTTCTGTATAAGGCCAGTTCTTTATCCGTTAGCTGGGAGAATTTTTTTCCATCAGAAAGATACTCAGCACTGCAACCTAAGGAGTAGCTTTTAGCAAGCATATTTCTCTTTGTGGCAGATCACCATAAGAAATTGTGCCTCCCATCTGATGAGAAATCACATAATCCTGTCTGCCTGCATCCTCTATATTTTGTTATTTACATAAAATTAAAAGGTAAGCAGTATTTGTTGGCACCCTGCCTGATTGCACCCTCTCAGTTCTACATCACATCATGTTTCTTTGTGAATACTTTCATTTGGTACATATCCCTTTAATGTGATTTCTGACCTTGCCCCATATGCCCTAAACAAAACAGGTCTGGGCTGTGTTACAAGCGGATCAGACATCCTGGTGAAATAAAACCAAGCTACAATTAGAGTGGTGGTGTTGATGCCTCACTAATCACCTGACCCAAAGCTTATTGAAAGGACTGTAAACATTCCTCTCAGTTGATCTTAAGATTCTATATTTTATCCTGAGTCAGTACCATACTGGTATTTCAACAGTAATATAAGGATTTCTCTGTTGCAAGAGGCAGAGTTTTCAGGATAAGATGACACAATCAAGAGCTCAAAAACCCTTTGTAAACTCAAGTGAATAGATTATTCTCCTTTGCTAACTCATGCAAATGCAAAAATGTCACTGATTTTGGAGCTTAATCCAGCATATTCTATTAAACTAGACTTAATTTTAAGTCTAAACATAGTATTTTAAAAAGGAAAAGTATTTTTAAAATTTCAAATATTCCATATATGTAAGTGCATTGATTCATAAGTGCCTTTCACATTCTTCCTTGAAAGTGTCTGCATTTAGGCAGTAAGGTTCTATCAGCAGGAAACAAAAGGACTCCACCCCAAGATAGATTTATAACTTGCCAGGACATCTTTAGATTTAAATGTCTGCACACTGATATTTCCAAAAGTTTTTGTTCTGTTGATAGATTGTAGCATTTAAAAGTTGTACACATATCCACATACAGCACGTGCTACTGAAGGCAACTGGATTTATACTCTCCCATTATTTATTCACTCCTATAAATAGCACCAGGAATTGCACAGTTCCTCTGAGGGCTTTGATTTGGGTAACAATTCCACGTGAGTTCACTGTCACTCCTTTGTGAGTACAGAGTTGCTTTCCAGCCCCGGGAGGTGCAGTGAGGCAACGCTGACCGCTGATGCCCTGAGCTGTGCCACCAAAGCCAGACTGGACATGGTGACCACCGTGTCCCACTTTGAAAGCTTTGTTTTGTCAGTAAGGACATGGACAAACCTGCAAGCCGGGCCTTTTAGCGAGCCCTGCATTTGACAGGAGAAGTGGTGAAGTTGCCGTGGGGGCTGGCAGCACATCAGCACGGACCTAACACTTCCAACCAGCCGTGTTTCCTGAGGGACAGAGCCCGTGGCTGCGGGGCTGCTCTGAGGCACACACGCACCCTGGAGAGGACATTACCAGGTAATCCCAGCTCCGCCCGAACAGGATTCATCGCCCTTTTCCGCTCCACAAGGAACGCTTTAACAGCCGGTGCTGTTCCCAGAGGTGCCTGTGTTTGCCTCGCGTGGCCAGGCCGGCGCTGAGCGGTGTTTGCTCTGAGCTCCGCTCCGGACAGACCCATCTCCCCGGGAGCTGTGCTGCCCAGCAGCTCAGCAGCCCTGTCCTGGCACGGCTCTAACCAGGATTGATTGCTGTTCCGCTGCCGTCTCCTTAGCAACCTAATTTGCATAGAGGAAGAGTTTAGGAAGGTTCTGACCTTTCCCCAGAGCCGGCCGCTGATTTGAAATGGCAGTAATTAACGCAGGAGGACAACAAGCAGCGAGCTAAGGGCAGTGCCCTGCGCTGGTAAATAGGTCGGTGCCCGGCGCCGCTCCGGCCGAGCAGGATGATCCCAGCACCCGGCAGAGCCGCAGCCACGAGATGCTCTCCCTGCCTCGCCTCGCTTCCTAACCCGCCCCGATCTGCGCGAAATCACCCGCACTGCAGGAGAGCTTCTGCCTCCAGCAGCCGGTCCGAGACATCCCCGGCCCAGCTCCCGCGCGCTGACAGATCCTCTTAATTCCACCTGAGAATGAAAATTCCCGGCACTTTGAAACTCTAAAGTCCTTCAGGTTGGGCATCCAAAAATCGGAACTGCATAAACCCAGAATGTTTATCTTTGGTCTGGGAGAATGCACTGTGGTAACACCCTCTAAATCCATGGGAAAAGATACTACATGAACAACTATTACAAATTAAATTACTTTGTTCTTATTAGAGAGGCAGGAACTAACATATCCATCTGAGTATTAAATGGAATTGGTAATGGAAGCCTGAAATATACAATATACAAATTCACGGTGTTTTCCAGACTCTTGCAAATTTTCCTGCAAAGGGTTTTTTCTTCTGCATAATTGCCCTGTACCTGGGCGGCAGTTTCACATTCTATCCTCATCAAATTGACTGAAGCTGAGATTCTATGACATTAAACTTCCAAAGAAAGACCTGCTTTGCTGTTCTGTTTTCACACAGCATAAAAAGACTGTGTTTATTAAAGGAGAAAAGGGATCAATCATCAAGGTACCTGACGTCACTTTTAACGCTAGCTAAAAAATTAGTTTACTTCATGAGTTCACACACTCCAACTGCTTCAGCTGGGAAGCTTTGTGCTGATGACTGCTTGTGTGAGATGCACATATTTCAGGCATTAAAAAAATACAGTTCTCCCAGGGCTTTTTTGTCTCCTGCAGTAGATGATCCTTAAGAGTTTGCAAGGCTGTTTTCCATCTGTGAAAAATCTCTGGACATCTCAGCATTTGCTTGGGACTATTCTGTGGGAAGAGCGTATCTGATTAATTCTTTGGGCAAGAGCATGTCCAAGAACTGTCAATATCCACTGGGTTCTCCCCAATGAAGCCAAAAGCAGCATCTGACCTTTGCTCAGCTGTAGATATATCAAGCATATGCCACATAATTTGCTGAAACTGTGAGGAACAAGAGAAATCCCTCCATTGTGGAATTACGGGTGGGTCTCAGCCTTGCAAATCTCCTGCTCCTGTCTAACGCCCTGCCTCACATGTCAGGACAAGGCATTTTCTTTCTGAATCTTGCTGCCTGATGGATTTGTTGTGGTGGTGTGTCTGAAGCCTAGTGCTGCCATGAGGAGTGACACGTCAGCTGACAAATCCCAGGTCACAGCATCGCTTGTGGAGGGATTACAGGCGAGGTGGTCACAGTGACTTGAAATTGAGACAGAAGCAGTGTCATTGGCAATCAGGTTAAAAGCAGCCCCAAAAGTAAAACACAATTAAATAGATGTGCTTTGAGGTAAACATAGCTCTGACCAAGCCTCCTTTATTACCCTTATTAAATTCCCTACCTCACAGGCTATTTCTCAGATTTATCCTTTTAATATTCTACAGACATTTCTTTTGCATTACTCCAGGTCTCTCAGAGCTGTGTGGGGCAGTTCTTTGCTAATTGTTTCCCATCCTGGAGCTGCTCTGTGGCCTGTGCACACATTTGATGTGTTTTCACAGCCTGCCCTTAACAAGCATGATGGTTTGGGACTGAAGCAGCACAGAGCTGCCTCTCCTGCAGGAGTGGGATGGAGCTCAGTTTTGAATGTTCAGTGACACCTTCTTTACCCCACACCCACATGATCATCTCAAATCACAACTTACGGTCTCAGTGCTCAACTGCCAACAGAGAGACACTGAATTCAGAATGCAGGGGGGGTTATGGAGCTATTAAATACAGTGAGAAAAAAATAAAAGCATAACCCTCCTCTAGAAACGCAAACCACTTGGTAGGACACAAAACCTAGATTTTCAGGAACCAAGCAACACATCTGTCAAATAATACACTGTAAGAAGATGGAGATTTCTATCCAGTTGGGAAAGCATAGAAGAGGCAGTGAAGGGAAATGGAAGAGGCAATATATTTGCAAGAAATAACTGCAAATTTAAATGGTAGTGATAAGCAAAGGAATGAACTGTAAAGTATTTGTCTGGGGTCCTGAACACATGATTTGATGTCATGTAATGTGGTGGGAACAGCAATTAGTGGTACTAAAACGACTGGATCTCTTCCAAAACATATCTGAGAAGATTTAGATCCTGTGGCTACTGAAAATACTCTGCCTTCACACATACTGTCACCCTCAGGTGATGCCAGTTTCCTGTAGTGGGTAGTGGTCCTGGTTCTTGAGAACTCTGAGGTCAGCTGTCAGAGACTTTTCACCATTGCCACCCGTTTGTTTTATAATGCAGTGAGAGTCTGAATGGGGGAGAATAGGAGACAAGGTCTAAGTAGTGCAGAAAAAACCACATTCATGTGTTTGTGCAAATGCAGAGGTAGCAGGGAACAGACATGGAGGAGGTCACAGGAAGAAAAGCTATAAAGGTGCAGTGGAGTCTGTGATCAATACACTTCCTAGAGCCCAGTCTTGCCTGGGATCTTTGCACCCTCTCTGCCCCCACATCCTCTGATCTTACCTCCATGCAAATTCACCTTGGGTTTCACTGTTTGCATATACTTTACATAATTACTGCTGCTCCTCACTATTCACCCCACTCTCACCATCTGAGGTGTTCCTGATTTCTCCTTTTCAGATATCGTGCAGTATACTGGCATCTGTGTGACCCTAGTTCATCAGATACAAAATAAATACCAGAGAAAAGAGCAGCCTGAAATTAAATAACTCCCACTGGCAGCTGTATTCATCATTCACATGATAAATACTGGATAAGGAAAATCACCAAAAGGAAAATTAAGATAGGGACAAATTTGTTAAATAATTTAATGTTTATGAAGAAAATCTACTGTAGCAACAAAGAGACCTTTGGCTACTGTAAAGATGGTATTGTTCCCTGTATGAAATACTGTCAGTGCCCTTCATCCCCCAGGTCAGAATGAACAAAAGGTCCACATGGCACTGTCCATATTCCACTTGTAGGCTCTGGCTCTGCTTTAGCCACACCTTCCCTCAGCCCTCTGAAATCACAGCCTGCATCAGGGAGCTTCAGCTCATGGTCACAGCGAGGAGAGGAAAGATGATGCCAGTGTGGGCTGTGATCTGCACTGTGCCTCACGCTCCTGGCTCCCTGCCTGTTCCTGGCTAACGAAACAAACAGCAGGATCAGACCTTTGACCCGCAGCATCTGTGCTGGTGAGAACTCCAGGCATCAATCACATTACTCAAACAAGTTCTCCTCTCCCAAAAAAAGGCCAGATTGTGCCTGCTGTGTACTGGCCTACAGTGGGGAAATGGCAGAGCTTTGCCTTCCTCAGGAGTGGAGCTGTGGAGGTACCAAGAATGAAAGCGAGAGCCACAACAGCTCTTTCATATTCCTGAGCGTGGAGAGGCAGGCACGTCAAAAACCATCACGGGAGGCTTTCTGCCTCTTCTCTTTCCCCTGACTTTTTTCATGCAGCCTCGGTCTGCCTAAAGACAGTATTATAGTAAAACAATAGTGTCCCTTTCTTTAGGAAAGGACCAAACTGATGAGTGCTTGTATTCCTCGGCAATAGCTCCCGATGAACCATCCCTCTCCTATGGCTCCCGTGTCCTGCAGCTTGCTCTTCTTTCCTGCTGTCCATGAAGAACAAACGAGATGGGGGTGGAAAAGGTAAACAGAGACATCTGTTCCTGCCCATTTCTAACTAACACCGTCTCCCACTCAGTCACGGAGGACAGTGAGGATTCTGACAGTGAGTCAGAGCCAAGGAGGAGGTGGGAGAGGTGGCTCTGGTTTGGTCTGTGGAGAAAGGCAGCTGCGACTCAAACACTGCACATCAGCTGGAATGATTTCTCTCTTTCCCTCCTAAACAAAGGGGGTTTGCTCCCCAGCAGTCTGCTGTGGGCTGTGTGTTCTACTGTGGCTCCAGTAGTCTGGCTGCTTTACTACAAGGAGGTAAAAAGTGGGATCCCCTTCAGAGAGAGCAAAGCTACAGAGTTCTTAATTTTCTTTCCAGTCCTTTGCCGCTTTCTCTTCTCCAGTTGTGGAAGATACAGAAACCCTTTAATAACTGAAAACAAAACGACCATCCTCAATGATAAGATGCAATAAAATATGCATTATATGCAGTATCATGGTGGAGCTTCTACGTTTCTGTGAGGCAGAGAAGTACTGATGGCAGTACTAGCTACAGGGGCTAGTCTATAAATGAGAACTCCACACAAGACTACAATGTGCACATAACTAATTTGCAATTTTAGGGTAATAGTTTATTGGGTAACATATCTTCACTTGGTTGGGGTGGCAATGGATAAATTTGCTACAAATCTATTCTTGTAAGCAGCACACAGCAGGAGGTTATAATTAATCTACTGTGTAAAAACTATTAATATATACACAGGTGCCTCTTACGAATTTGTCTATCATCTCTGAAAGCTCTATTTTTTTATGACCTCAAGCTTCTAATTGCAAATATTTCCTAGAATGGTTCTAAAAATCACTCATTATTTTGGTCTTATTAGTGGGAGATGATTTTCAAATGTACCCGAACAAACTGGCAGAAACCATTTGTTCCCGTTTCTAAGCTGACAACAATATTATTAAAATAAATCTATTACAAAACTATAGTTTACTTTAAATAATTACTATAAATAGAGCTTTTACAAAGACGGTAGTGGAATGATATGCCTTCATTTTAAAACTAGCTAGATAACCTGGCATGTGCAGGAAAAGTCACCTGTCATACAAAAAATATTTTGTGTGGTGTAGATGAAGCTTTTCCTTAATATTTATCTGGTCTGTGATAGATGGCTTGGTGGAAAAGCTATCAGAGTGGGTCTCCACCATCACGTTACTCAACAGACAGAAGGAAATTGAAGGAAAGTGTGATATTACTCACAAACTAATATTTAAACAGTGCAAGTATCTGTGCAATGCGTGCCTTGTTCTGCTCTGCTGAAATCAAAGTCAGTTTTGCTATTGGTTCAAACAGTTCTTTTCCTCTTGAAGCACTCAGCACTGTGAAGGATATTGTCCTTTCAGTTGTGCATGGAGTATCAGCTATTTATTTATGCAATATAAATGTTATGAATGCCACGAATAATGAAATATTTTATGCTGAATCAGTCATAGCTTATCTGAAAGCCTCTGGCTGCTTTCCGCTGGTCTCTGTGGAAGTGTTCCAGCACTTCCATTCCCCTCTGCCTCTGCCCCCTTGCCAGCAGCACCATCACTCCAGGAGCTGTCCCAAGCCCTTCCCAAAGCCCAGCCTGTTCAGGGACTGCAGCCCGAGCCTCCTGCAGGCTGGGGCGAGCCAGGGGAGCTCAGCTGCTCGGGCAGCGTTTGCTGGATGCTGCCAACCAACCCAAAGGTGGAGAAATTGATACCACAGCTGGATCTAATTCACAAGCACCTGTGTTCCTGAGATCTGTGTCACAATTTATTGCCTTATGCTTTCTGTACCAACAATGTTTGTCCATTCTTGTAATTGCAAAAATGATTTTAAAGCAGCTTTCAATCTTGAGAGGGCAGATGGTCTTTCTAGAAAGATTTCTGAAAGCCTTTGAACAGGCTAGAAACATATCATGGGGCTTTCACTCCACAGAAGAATTTGCTCCCTGTAACAGCATTCATAGGTAAGAAAGTAAAGAATAATAGAAGAGGGTGGCATTTTGCCACAGCAGGATAATTATCTAATAAGATGCACCTCAGCTGAACACATATTTTCTATCAGTTTGTTACAGGCTCTCTTTAATGCTTCCAGTGCTTTACTTTCTGAGCACATACTGTAAAAGCTAGGCATTACTTTTTCTCCTCTTCCATATATATGAATATGTTGGTTTGGGCTTTCTGTATTCTGTTACAGATTACATTTAACATATGGAAAGCTTTTGAATATGTATTACATAATATTGAATATATGTATTATAAAATAAACTATTCCTTGTGTTTCCATGTATGTGCATTTGTGTTTTTCTTGCACCACACTGCAGCCAGACCCTTTTTAACTTAAAGCTAAACCTAATAACATCAGTCACTGCTGCAGCAAAATACTTTCCCCTAGAGTAAGACACAATGATGATGACATAATGCTGTGGTTTCCAAATCCCAAGCCAGCTGTTACTGGTATATGCGTTCAAATTCACTGTCTCTGCACCCTTGTGACAGGCAAAAAAATCTTGTGACTTGATTCAGTAAATGATTTATTATTTTGAATGTATAATTCAGAGGCATGGCTTATGCATGGCTGCAGTCACAGAGTGGGAAAAATTAATTTAGACAGTTTCCTACTGTAATAAAATGGAGAGAGGATGTAATCCATCTGCACAGACCTAGTAGGTATTTTCCACCAACTAGCACAGAATCTGCTCACTGATTTTGGACAGAGGAAACAACAAAAAGCTGCCAATTTTTTATACTGATTCTTCTCTCTGGCAGATTCACACTAATTCACACTAATTCCTTTATCTGCTATAAATAAGCACATCTGGGTATCAATCCCCTAATCCAAACTGCACCAAGATACACAGTACTTATCCAGCTATTGCTGACTATATAACTTCTATCTGAATAAGAGTGGCAATAAAACTGCTGCCATGCTCAAGGATAGTGCAAGAAGCTAACATGGTGCTGTGGATGCTCTTCTTCAGTATTTGAGAGTATTAGCTCAATAAGTGAAGGTCAGGTTTAAGGCAATTCCTCAACAGCAAGCCTAAAAAAAGAATGCCACAGAAGCAACTTGAGAATCTATGAGAAAGCTTTTTCCACTACAGTAAGTTGCTTTGATGGAGCACAAAATCCATCTCTGCATAAATCACTCATTTGCAAGGCAGAGTCTGGATACATCAGTTGATGGCCTTACTTTAAATCCAGACTAAATCAGACCTCTGAAACTCTTAACCTAATCCTTGTCTTCTGTACTATGTCATGATGGCAATTTGTTTCCAGGGTTACAGTATCTATTTGCTCAAAGGAAAGCCAATATGAACAACTGCACTGAATTTTAGCAGGAAAAATGCATTCCTAGTGTAATTCCATTATCTGCATGGTCTTGCATCAGGGATGAATTTAGCCTATTAAGTTTTGGCAATATCTGATTAAGCCATACTATCTTCATTTGTAGAATGACATTGAAACCACTGTGCTTAAAATCAACCATTTCTTTATGTGCATCTTGCTTTAAATGCCCTGGCAGACAGAGAAATAAAGAGCTGAACTGGGGCGTAAGTTGTACAAATATTCCACAATTCAAGGAGACTTCTTACAGCAAATAAAGGCATTGCCTTGGTCAGATATATAATGAATTCTTTAGAGAGGAGGTGCAATCATGCACTGAATGTGAGTCATGATTCACTGGATCTTTTGTAGTCAAGTAATTGATAATCAATCTGTACAGTTACAGTTGTATCAATCAATCATATCTGCAACGTAGAAAGATCATTGCCAGTCCTCTCTCTGTGACAGGATGACTTATGAAGCTGAGAAATTGCCCTGATGCAAACAAAACTTTTCAGACTAATCCAGACCAGGAATACTTCAGAAAAATGAAGGGGTTGTGCAGAGTTTGTACAGATGAGCCCTTCTTGTGCAGGTCAGCTTTTTTAACTAGCCAGGCTGCCAGCAGTGAGTGGAACAGAGTTTCTCAAACCAGGAAAGGTGTGTGAGACACAAACCACGCCATTCCAGACTCCCTCTTCAGGAAATGGTAATGATTTTACAAAACCTACATAGCCACAGACTCTAAAATGGGTCCAGGAAAGAGTGCTTCAAAATCTGCTCCTGTGCCAGGATGTAACATTCTTCACAGATGGAAGGAGTTTTACTGGGTAGGCAACCTTAGCATTAGGTCCCATCTATTCCAGCTACCTACAGTGACAGATTAAAGGAGCTGAAGTGCTGGATTACTTTTGGGAAATGCAGGTACCCAATCCACTTTAATAGAACAGAGAAATCCCTAATCTTCCTCTGAAATAAAGTCATTGAAATCAATTGTGCTTCACAGATGTGAAAGTGTAATAATACTCTAAATACACATCTGATAAATTACCTTTCCTTCATTAGATGGAAATATTAAAGCAGTATGGAATTGAACATTGCTGTAGGGAATGATCAATCATTTAGAAGTGCAGCTTTAGCATTTTCAATGCACAAATCTGAAACAGGTTTCATAAGAGCAAGGACGATGAGAAGATAATTATCACTGTTGGTAGAGGAAGAACATAGCATTAATAATTTTGTATAAAGCATGTACTCTCACCCAGATAGGAAACTCCTTCTTCTGGTGTGATCGTTCCATATTTAACCATCATCTTCACAAAATCAATCAGGGTTTTCATGATAGTTATCAAGGTCTCTTTCTCTTTTGTCTCCGTCTCTGTGTGAGGGGATGAAGCAAAGCAAGTCAGACTTCAGGCAAGTTGGAACCACTGCTCTGCAAACTGCACAAACCTCATGCATAAAGAATGACCTGCTCATTAAAAGAGAAAATGCTGTGCTGGATCAGCAAAGAGAATTTATAGATATGTTTCTTTTTAAACTGTTCCTGCAAAGTACAGCTGAATACACTTTAAAACATCAGGGCTTGGTTCTTCTTTATAGCTTTTTGTCTTGAAGGGCTGCGTTATTGAAGGCCAATGGTATTAATTCCATTTTACAGCTAAGAACACTACGCACACAAAGATGGAGTGACCTGACAATTCAAATTGATGGTCAGAGGGCAGATACAGGTAGAGTTTTCTACAGTCTCTGTCATTTTTCTTTCATTTGTGAACTATTTAGTAGATCAGTCTGGCTCTATGAAAAAGAGATCCTTTCTCCTAAAAGATCCATGGGTTCAATGACAAAAATATAAAGTGTCCCAAACGAGATTGTTACTGTGCACAAGTCCATGACACACAAACTGGGACAACATAGCATTACATGGCTGGGAGGATCATGACTTCAGAATAGGATACAAAAACATTATTTTTTATAAAAATAATCAAATTTTTTGCCCACACTTATCTGCTTCTTAGCTTTTCTTTTCCCCCTGTGTTTACATGCTGAACAATATTTCTGCTCTTTCTGCATTAGCAGTGTGAAACTCCCCCATCACAGTCACACAAGCTCCCCCAGTCCCCAGGCTGTCACTGAAGGACCCCAGAGAGCCAGGGGCACTGTCAGGCAGGGACAGTCAGGAACATATTCCCAACCTTGGCAGAGGGCCAGCTGCTCTGGAGAGCTGCTGAACAGGCTTTTTATTGCTGCCTGCAATTCAACACACAGCTGTGGGATGCAACTGAATCCCTCTCCTCCAGCTTGATACAACCTGACAGGTGAAAACATAAAGCAGGAGATGTGCAGCCAGTGGACCCCAACACACCTTCCTGTGTTGTGAGTAAGGAGAAGAACTAGCATGCAAAATTGCCATGGGAAAATTCAAAAGAACAGGAAGAAGAATATGAAGTTTGTAGATTGGACTTGAGCAAAATATGCCCTCAGGTTTTTTATTTTAGCTCTCCACTCAGGAGTTTACGGGGACGATTTGAAGCAATGTTAAGGCTCCTGCAGGACAAGGGATCTGCAGAAGCAGCCCCCCGCCAAAAGCTGGAGCGTGTGTGGCTGCAGAGAGCGGGTGTGTGCAGAGGCTGCTGCACGGGGCTGGGCAGGGAGCCACGCTCCCGCCTGCAGGGACTGGAAGGCAGCGATTGTGGTGCCCAGCCCCGGAACAGGAGGGACCTGCCGGGCTTTCACTGCAGACACAGCAGACCTGCGGTTTGTGGGGAGGCTGCGAGGCTCAGACTCATTTACTGGCACCATCACCCTGAGGATTCTACTGTGGCTTCCTCCTGTCTCTGCTGGCTTAGAAGACACAGATGTTACAGGAAGGATCTCTGGAGAAAAACATTTCCCAGTTTTTCATCGCGTCCTTACGGGAATGAAGAGAATTCAGGACTCCTGAATCACACAGCACAAGATGGGAAGGGCTCTCTAGGTCACACTCTTTGCAGTTCTGAGTGCTGTTCCTGCCAGTGTTTTGCCATCAAAATCACTAATCAAATTAATTTCTGCTATACATCATACAGAACATTTTTAAAGCGCATGGTCTCATGCAACTAGGGAAGTTGTGGGAAAGACAAAAGAGCAGGAGGAAACAGAGAATCTTAATTTTAAAAGTTTTTCCTAAATATTTCTGTAAACACATAGCAAGCTCACCTGAGTTAAGACTTTTTAATAATGCATAAAAATTTGGAAAATATTGGAGGTCTTCGAAATTATCTTCAGAAGGTAGCTCGTTTCTTCTTTCCAACACGTTAGATGATGACCACGTTTTATCCAGTGTATCATCATCTTCTCCATTAATGAAACTATCCTGATCAGATTTGCTTGGTGTCTCCACAAAAGACATAATAAAAAAAGATATCTATAAGCACATTGCTTTTGTTGATTGAGTTATTAGAGCAAAAATTCTATCACAACCTCATGCTAACATTGTCCTAATTGCAAGATTTAGACTATATTATTTTCTCAAAGTTATTTCGATTGATGTCTGGCTTAAGCTTTAAAGTAACTCATGATTCCCTTTTCTACCAGATAGAATTCCTTTAAGAACACCTCTTGTTTCCATATTGAACTAACTATTCCCTAAAGAAAGCAGTACCAGCACCATTTGGCAAGCAAGACAAAATTATTAGCTAAGAAATTACCATTCTTTCCTGTTGCTTTTCTTTTGTATCACTGTCTGCTCTGCTTGCAGGGTAATCAAAATCTTCAGACTCCTTCTCACGATCCTTTGCTTCATTTGCAATTAGCTGTTGTAAAACCTCTGCCACTTCATCTTCCAGGGTATAGGCCTGACTCTCTGTGATCTGTTAAGATATTTGTGCAGAGTACTTACAGGATACTGTGCATTTTCTAGATCAAACATCAATATGAAACCTGATATCAATATGAAAATAAGTTGCTGTAAATATGTTTGCTTCACAGCTGAGCACAGCCAAATTAGGTGTAATACCTGTGAGTGTGCACACATGTATACACACAGACATGTAAACATTTATAACCCACACATATTTACACATAGGAATACACATCAAATGTGTGTGTACAGAGACCCCACCCATTCACACGTACAGCCTCCAGACCAAACTCCTTTAGGGCTTAGCACACTGGAGTGCAGCTTGAAAGCTGGAATTGCAGGTGTGGCACCTCCCTGTAAGTGTGTCCGTGTGTGTGTACAGAGATACACGTGCTCTGCAACGCATCTACGGACAGCTGAGTAACTACAGCAGAATACAGCAATATAGAAAGGGAAAAAAGCAAATAGCTTTCTGTGGTACCATCAAAACGTTTTCTCTTTGCTTCAGGACAGCTGTCACTTGAACAAGAACTCTCCCATGCAGCTGTCCCACAGCTCCCTCTGTAATCAGCGGGGTGCAATACCCAACTGCAAAATTTAGTGCTCAAAAGATAAGGTTGGTATTATAAAATACAAGGATCCCAAATGGCAATGGGTAAAGCCATTGAGACATCCAGAGGTCAGAGACAAATCCAGTCTGCCTAAAAATCAGTAGCATAATATATCCTCAACTAGCCAGCAACATTATGTGTTTGCTGATGACACTAATTAGCATTACGTGGATAAGAATGAGCTCAGAGCTTTCCCCCTTAAGTATAGAAAAGAAATTAATAATAGAAAAGCACTCAGTGAAAATCAGAAGAGAAATTAAAGGAAAAATGAGGGCAGACATGGGAGGAGTACAATCAGTGAATGTTTTTTCACCATCAGAAACATTCTGCAGTTTGGCCTATTTTGTTGCAAAGACATCACAGGAACAGCAATGTTATTGCAGAGATTAACCAGCCTGCCCAAACAGCTCTAGGAATTTGCTTAGAGCCCGAGTCCCACTCGCTTCAGACAAAGCGTGCATCTGAACTGTTTTTCAGAAGAGCATTAAACCAATCCACAAAACAGCTGAATGATGATTACCAAGATACTTACTAGCCCCAGATTTAGAAGTTTTGAAACAATCTTGTCAAACACTCCTCTGTCATTTTCCTCATAAATTCTTGCAGCGATTTTTTGAACAATGTCTTCAGCAGTCAAAGGAGTGCCATCTAATTGATGGAGGCCATCTGGATCGTCTGAAAGGATTACAGTTTAACTGTGTGCTGGCTGTCCTAACTCATTTGGATTAAGCATCTCATGAAAAATATCTGCCCACATCTTCTTCTCTTCAGAACAAAACTGCATTTTTAGACACTTTAGGAATATACTTTGATACACACTTTGCAAGCCATTAAATCAGTCACAGGGAAAAGTTCTTTGTGTCCATTTTCCACATTTTTCAATGTCTTTCTGACTGGCTCTTCTGAAAGAGCAGAGATGAACATTAGGACCTTACTCTCCTGTTTATAGAAAAAATTGGTAAAATGAGAGAGCACAGCTCCCATATCCACTTCTTTGTGTCTTCCTGCTCTCTACTTCCATTGTATAGCCACTTAGATCAAAACAGTTCATGACAAATGGCACACAATGATCTCGTTTGAATTTCCGCAAATTAACTTTTAATTATGTAATTGTTACCTATGGCAAATAACATCATCATGTCAATGGAAAATGGAATATGATGAGTGAGCTTTGGTCTGTGATCAGCATGCTTTGATATAATTAAAAATATCCTGAGCTAAATGCTGCTTACAATTCTCAGCGGACTCACTTAAACTACAAGTCAATTAACGACTCCTGTAGCAAAGGCATGTATTCTTTGGCCTTTGGTAATTTCTTTCAGCTTTGTGATTATGAGAATTATCTAAAACTGCACATAACATTTGGAATCAATATATGTGACTTAGCTACATGTACAAGTGCTTCTTCCTCACAAACCAGAATAAATATATTTTCATTTAAAAATATGCCCCATTTTCCTTCCATCAAATCTAAATTGCTAAAAAACATTATAAGTTACACAATCAGACTTTCCTCCACAGAAGTCTGTTAAAATCAAGAGCAATTCTTCTGTACTACGTTCCAAAACCTAGCTGTAATACAACAAGCTTCCACAACTGGAAATATTGAAACTGCACTCCAGTAACAAATAGAGCTCATGTTTAGTGGTGAATACAACATTCACAAAGGTATTCAGCTTGCAAGAGGAATCTAACCCAGAAGTCACTGAGAGATGGTTATGGAATACCTTGGAATTTGTAATCCAGGCCGCTTTTAGTGGAGTCGAAGTCATCCACGAGCCGGCGGCTCTTGGTGGAGTCTGCATCGTCCACGGCCGGTTGCTGCTCATACAAAGAGCTCCTCGTGGACTCCCTCTCCTTCTCATTCCTCTCTCTTTCTGCTACTGATTTTAGCAGGTTCAGGTCATCAACAAAGGAATAATTCCTGAACTCTGGCTTATTTTCTGGAAAACATATCGTTGCACACACGACATAAAATCTTGTACCTCTTTGAATACCATTATGAATATTGCTATAAAATCAGAAAGATATTTTACCTGTGGGAGCTATTTTCCTATTCTTGTCTGCCTCAGCTTCAGCAATCTAATATACAAAAATAAAGCAAACAAAACAGCAAACAGGTAGAAGGAATAAAATGTGTGATCTTGTAATTTATCAGTTTCAGCAGAAGGCTTAATGCCTGATTTTCACTCTTAGTGAAGTTTGCCTGAATAAGTAGAACAGAAATAAGTGCTTGGCACTTTCGTCAGCACCACCCATCCTCTGACCAGAATCAAACATTACGAGAAGCTGCAGTAGACTTTCCATTTTAAGATAAATGCCAGTTACATTTTCCTTCTTCATTCCAAGCTCATGCTATATTCCCATAGGATGTCAATAGAAAGGGGTGGCATATCTGTGAGCTGTTGGAATTAACAATCTGCTTTTAGAATGCTGGACAGTGAAACTCTATATGCCAGTTCTTAAAAATTATTGAAATCCTATTTTATATCTAACCCCATCAATAATCACTTCACTGACAAATCTATTTTTTACCCATTCATTAGCCATTCATGATATTCCTGGATCCAGTACCTGAAAGGCTAAAAATATTTATGGAACTCCATTAAAAAAACCCCATTGTAAATATTTTTTATTTCACTCACCTGTTCCTCCAAAGGTCTTTCTACACTTAATTGTCTGTTGTGTATAGCTTTATCTAGAATAAACACACACACATATATATATGCTCAGTTATATGATACATGCAACTACAAAGAGACAGCACATTTTTTCTTAATTTATAGTTTTCTCCCATAAAATATGGTGTCTTAAATAGGATGATAACTCCTAGTTCTTGCAAAAAAAAAAAAAA
>VZRO01002119.1:1278044-1313738 GCA_013397915.1 Daphoenositta chrysoptera
GTCTCCGCTCGGTGGCGGGGCTGGGTCGGGCTGGGCTGGGAGCCCGCGGCGGAGGCCCCGGCCCGCGCCCCGGGGCCGCGTTCCGCTCTCGGCGGCGGTGAGGGACTCGCTGCCCTGAGCAGGGAGAGAGAGAGAGCCGGGCACTGCTGGGCTACCCCGCTCCGCTGCCTCTTCCCTCGCGTTCTGCCTGTGAAATCATCCCAGATTCAAACAAGTTTAATTTTTCTAGGAAGAAGAAAAACTAATCCAGCAGGAGCTAACCAGTTTGAAAGCAACAGTGTCAGCCCCCACCACAACACTTGTAAGTTCTGTGGAACAATACACCGAGGGTGAAGGACAGCAGTGTTCTCACTCCTTTTGACAGGTGGATGTGCAGGTTGTCTGCATTTCAGATATTTAATCACCAGCATTAAAAAGTACCAATACATGTGGTTAAAATAGTGAGAACACTGTGATTCTGTTTGATGTGCATAAATTGTAACAACACGGCACCCAGGGCCTGTCATTCTCTACTTTCTGAAATAACGCAGACAGCAAAGCTGGCTGAGGAACTGCTTCCATCAAATACTGCTCTTTGCAGGCTGACATTGTTCTTACAGTTCGTTTGTGCCCTTTAAGAAGCTGTGCTTTGTTGTATGGGCTATTTTCGTGGCTGAATTTCAGGAGATGGTGTATTCTGGTTTGAGTTAGTTAATGCATATCTCAGTCCCATGAGTGAGGATTTTTGAAGGGAAAAATAAAGTTTTATCTCGCATGTAGTGAGAAACCATCCTAGGTTAGGGTGGTAACTGGTTAAAAATAAATTGTGTTAACAGTGTGATCATTATAGCTCTTCAGATAATTAATATTTTTTATGTTGGTCATAGTTAATCTACTGTTGATCACGTGCATGCTAATCAAAATAAGAACTATTTTAGGGGTAGTATAGGGGGTGTTCTGCCTTTATAGCAGAAATTTAGTATTGCTTTGCAGAAGAGGTTCATGGCAAAGAGAAAATTACAAATACACAGATTTTAGAAAGCATATGTGAGTGGACATGTTTCTATGAGATAAATTTCTCTGTTTCAGTAGAGCAGTGAAGAAGAACATAAAACGTGGCTGGCTTAAAATTTCCAAAAATTTGTTTCTGGTATTTCAGAGACTGATGAAAGAATGCATGGTGAGACTCATCTATTGTGAAATGCTGGGCTACGAGTCTTCCTTTGGATACATCCACGCAATCAAGCTTGCCCAGCAAGGGAATCTGCTGGAGAAGAGAGTTGGTACGTGCATGCAGCTGTAGCCCTTACAGTGTTCTCAAACTCTGAGCTTTAAAGTTTCTCAGGATTTATAATTCATGTGAAAATACAACCTACTTAAAACGTTCCTCTACTTTCTTGGATACTAAGTGCCCTTAAGCTTTGATCTGATAAAAGGGTGTTATCAAGAGTGTGTGTGTGTTTTGGTTTCTGTTTTTTGTTGTTATTTTGCAATTATATGTGATAATGAGGGTGATCTTGTCAGTTCTTGGTGCAATATTCCAGAGTTTGTACTGAGGAATTGTCAGTTGAGCTGGTCAAGATGAGTGACTCCTTTCCCCAGTGTGAGCCTCGATTCAGGAGAGTGAACTCTGCGTGTGCTGAGCTGATCATGGCCATCATCATAAGCAGACAGATCAATCTGATAGCACAGCCAATACAGTTATTTATTCTCAAGTTGTTCATTTTGATCCCCAAGCCCTGAATGAACCAAGAATTCTCTAAAATCTGTCTCTGAGGTACAGTTCTGGCTAAAAGTGGTAGCACACTCTCCCTACCTCCCACTTAAGTGCCTTAGTTTAAAAGGAGAGAGGGGTCTTGAAGACAAAATGTTTCTGGCAGTTTTCTTTTCCTGGGTTCTGGAATGGGTTCCTCGTTGTTAAGAAGTTACAAAGGAGTTCTTGGCATAGGATGGCGAATTTACTCTTCTATATTCCAAGTTGAATATAAAATTTCTTTGAAGAGATATTTTATTATTTGAAAACAAAAAAATAAACAGATATAAGGAAGTGCACTTACGTTGTGTAGTCTAAAAGTAATATACTTTTGTCTGTGCAGAGAAAATATTAGTTTTCCAGGAAGTGATTTATAATATAATGGTGCTCTTGACTGTTCTTTAGCTGTAAAAGTATTGTAATGTCTCTTATTTCTCACAGCTTATGAAGTCTTAGCTGTTATTTGTTGTGCTTTACTGCAGCTTAAATGTAACTGATTTGCCTGGAAATAAGGGAGTCTTGATACTTAAAACATGAGCAACAGTTATCCAACAGGGGTTTTTTTTGTTGGGTTTTTGTAATTGTTTGAGTTAACCCTTCTTTTGTTACAGACAGTCTTAAGGTATCTATCTTAAAGTTGCTTATTGCTTGAAAATAGTAATGGAGGCTGCTTTCTTTAATAGGTTACTTGGCAGTTTCTCTGTTTCTACATGAAAATCATGAACTGCTACTTCTACTTGTGAACACAGTTGTGAAGGTACAGTGTTTTTGTGGGGGGGAAAAAAGGAGGAAAATCTTACAGGTTCAGGAGAGGCTATTCTCATGTGCCAAAAGAGGAGCCAGTGGGGAAGGAGACCTGTCTGAACAGAGAGCTTTGCATGGAACTTGGGGGTGGTGAAGGGTGTGGTACAAAAAAGAGAGTTTATGACCTTTGGAAGAAGGGGCAGGCAGCTCAGGAGGACTGCAAGGATGGTGTGGGGTTGTGCAGGGAGCAAATTAGAAGGGCCAAAGCCCAACTAGAACTTAATCTGGCTACTGCTGTAAAAGAGAATAGAAAATGTTTTTGTAAATACCTTGGCAGTAAAAGGGAGGCTAAGGAGGATCTCCACCCTCTGTTGAGTGCAGACAGAGGATGGGAAAAAGGCTGAGATACTCAATGCCTTCTCTGTCGTGGTGTTTATTGTAAGAGCAGTTGTTCTGTGGTCCCCAGCAGCTGAGCTGGAGGGCAGGAGCAGAGAGCCCCAGGGGAAATGTCAGCAGCCTGCTGCACCACACAGACATGCACACATCCCTGGGGCTGGCTGGGATCCCCCAAGGGCTCTGAGGGACTGGTGGAACTGGTCTGGAGCACAAGGCTGATGAGGAGCACCTAAACTAAACTAAACTTGGACCAATTCTTCCTGTTTAATCACACATCATCTAATTACGTCTGTGTTCCTGTCTTAAAGTTGGTGTTTCTTTGATTACCAAAGACAATCTGAAATGGCTTTCCCTTCCATTTCCTTTTTAATTTAATCTTGATATTCTTGCTCTTGAAGCCATATTTTAAAAGTTTTCTCAAATGAGTTATGCAATAAACTTTACTTTATAAATGTACCAATTGTATGTATTCTCAGCTCCAGGAGGAACCCTGCCTGCATATTTCACTGTCAGCTTTGGCTTTTAGCTGATGGCAAGTATCTCTTGCCTTCTCTGAGTTCATCTGATGACTCTGACAGAAAATGGAAATAGATTTTGGAGTGACACTGAAAATCTGTTATGACTGTCTCTTACATGGAGCAATTATGACTTACTATAACTCTTTTTCTGTAATGTTTACTTTTATATTGCAGTAGGCCAAAGTCACAGAAATTATAGATTGAAAGTGATGGTCATTTTGTTGCTGTGATTGAAAACTATTTTATAATATTTAAAAATATGGCTTGAAACTCACAAAGAACTAAACCAAAATAAGGGCTGAAACTGATCTGGGAGAGATGAACAAAGCAAGTTATATCAGCTGGAAATCTTACACATTTAATCTGTTTTGAAAAATGATTGTAGTCTTGTATTCATAAAGTCATCCATCCTTTTTTCGTTTAAGGTTATGGTGAGCTATACCTACTATTTTTAATTGTATTTACAACAGACTGAGATTTTATTCTTAGTTTTGTAGAATGTTACTTGTAATTTGCATTTGCTTCTTAGGAAGCAAGTAATATTTAGTGTACCGGTATGAAATTGGCAGTATTATTGAGCTTGCTCTTTTATTTGAATTCTTTTGGCTAGATCAAAGGCAGTAGAGAGAGTACTTTGGAATTCTGTGGGAAGTGACTCATCTCCCTGATCCAAACAGGGACTCAGCACGTTTTTGCAATCATTTCAGTAAAAAAAAATTGATTGTAGCTCAATGTGTAATCTCGCATACATTTAAAATGTGAATGTAGCTGCCTAAGAGGAGTGTGAGGAGCTGCCTGTTCCCTCTGCTGTGGGAGAGAAGAGCCCAGTGAGAGCTGGCACCTCCCAGACACAAGCAGGATGCTGGCTGTGGGTGGGCTCTGGGGGTGTTGGTCCAGCCTGATTGTGGAAGATCTGGGGATGTCTGTGCAGAATTTAAAAGTCTAAGAAAAATTTTACTGTCTTCTGTGATTGTGACAGGACTTGCAGAGCACTAATCTAGTGGAGGTGTGCATGGCATTAACTGTTGTCAGCCAGATCTTTCCACGGGAGATGATTCCAGCTGTTCTGCCCCTAATAGAAGACAAGCTTCAGCATTCTAAGTATGTATTCATTAAAGACTTTCAAGTGGCCTTGTACAGCTGAATAACTTAATTTTGTAGGTAGCTTTAGTAAACTTTAGTGTTTCTTCTCTCAGTCGGTCTTTTCTAATAATCACCTTTAGAAATTAATCCTGTCCTTGTTTTTCTCTTGGATTCTTGTCTCATTTGTTTGCATCTTGAATGAGTATTGCATAGGTAGCATTTTTTTTTCATAGCCAGTTTTGTTAGGTAAATGTAATTTAATTTATTTGCTGGAGTCCTTTTAACAATTGTGCATGAAGAAGTGTTTGTAGAGTAGGAGGAGAAACAGATCAGGATCCTTGAACTTCACTGGTACTTTTTTCATAAAGCTCTTTATAAAAACTGTGGTGAAGGTTTATCTGCACATACCCTTGATTTGTTTGAATGGTAGTTTATAATATGCCATAAACAGAGGAAAATACTGTAATTGTTGTGTTGATTAGAAAGGGAATTGCAGAATGAATTGACTATATAACTTCTAGACATGTATTTTTTGAAGCTGCCTATATGACCACAGCAGATTAGTCATGGCCTATTTCATTGTTTGTTTGATGGACATTGTTTTAAATCATCATCCTGACATCAGGTCCTACTAGGCTTTAAAGTTGGCTTTGTCACTCCCTCTCTTAGGTGGTATTTGCAAAGTGATTTGCTACCAATACGTAAAACAAGGGTTCTCATTTCTACAGGTGATGATGTTCTGGGGTCTGGCAAGTGTTTTTGTAGAGTCAAGTACTTAGAGTACCCAAGCAGCTTCATTTTATGAAGTGTAAATCTCATTTCAGGGAAATTATCCGGAGAAAAGCTGTTCAAGCTTTATATAAATTCTATCTCATTGCTCCTAACCAAGTTCAGCACATCCACGAGAAGTTCCGGAAAGCCTTGTGTGACAGGGATGCTGGGGTCATGGCTGCTTCTTTGCATATTTATCTCCAAATGATTAAGGTAGGTGAAGAATTAGAAGCACAACCGAATTTGGGAGATATTTTTATTTATTTATTTATTTATTAAATACACAGTGTGCTCTACAAAAGTTTTGCATAAAAAACTCACTTGTAGTAGTTAGAAAAGTTGGTTTATGTGATCACGTGTTATGGTTGTTCCTGCTAGCTCTCCATTTCTCCATTTCGTTGGACAGATCCACTTCTGGCAGGATGTGAATGCTCAGCACCGCTGGGTCCTTGGCCAGGGGATCTAAGTCCTACAGTGGGATAAAGGGAAATCTCCTTGTAAATAACATGTTACACCTGCTCCCTTTGCAAACGTGTGAGAAAAGAGCACAGGCTTAAAGTGAAGAGCTTGGGGGTGCTGAGGGTTGAGAGTAGAAGGCTGATTTAAAGAAGTGAAGCCATCAGTGTAGGTATTTTGGTCTTACTCGAGTTATGGATTATTTTTACTTTTCAGATGCTATATCAAAATATTTGAATTGTATTTAATTTGCCTTTTATAGGAAAACTCATCTGGATACAAGGACTTGACTGGGAGTTTTGTAACCATCCTGAAGCAGGTGGTGGGAGGAAAGCTCTCTGCTGACTTCAACTATCACAGTGTGCCAGCACCATGGTTACAAATTCAGCTTTTAAGAATACTGGGGCTGTTGGGAAAAGATGATCCAAGGTAACCAGATTTTTCCCGGTAATTAACGATCTGAAGGTACAGAGTACAGTCACAGCCCGCACCTCATAGACTGTGAGAGGCTTTCAGTGCTGAAATACTTGCAGATTTGTTTTTAATCAAGACAGTGAGCAAATTAGTTTCTGCAAAAGTGGTTTTTTAGCTTCTGGATTGTCTAAACAATTGATCGTTGTGGAATATGCTTAAAGTGTAATTTTACTGGGTCTTCTATTACAATGTTACCAAATAGCTTAGCTCCAGATTTTCACAGTTACTTTAAAAAGTGCTACCATTTTGTGAGGACCTAGTTGTCTGTGATCCTTTTCCTATTGATCTTTTTATTTATGCAAGCAGTGAGGGAAATGTTTTTATTCTTAAAATATGGTAAATGTTTCTTTTGAAAGGTGCAAACGTCTTGTTGAATGCCATTTAAGATCATGGTATAGAGCTCTGCTGTGTTAAAGCAAATTTGTGGAAATGAATAATGTGTTACAGGTTTCAGTAACAGTGTTTGGCAAAATAAGACTACATGCTTATTAGAGCTGCAATTAATTGTAAATATTTTCTTAAACAGGACAAGTGAATTGATGTATGATGTTCTAGATGAATCTTTAAGAAGAGCAGAGATTAATCATAATATTACATATGGTGGGTAAGGTTATTTTATGTAATTATCCATATTTGAAAAGATGAAAATGAGTAGTTGATTGTACTAAAATACTTATATAGTACTTTTGAAAAATCTAATTATAATCTTAATATTAAGTGTATTGTTAAGTGTCCAACTAGTAAATAGTAGCACAAGTGATGCATTGCTGTACAGCACAATTTTTTTTTCATTGAAATAAAACACATATACAGGGAATTCATTTTGGCTCAAAAGCCTTTGTCCTGTGTTTGCATTGACCTTGCCCTTAAACACTGAAGGTCAGCTGCTTCATGAAGTTCTTACTGGACCTTGCCTAAGTTGAAATAAGCAATGAAAGAAAGTCCTGCTGGTACATCTCTGTGTGTTAGAAATGCTTGTTGTTCCCTGCCCTGAGAAAGGCAGGAGAGGGTGTGCAGGAAGGGCAGTGCCAGTTCTGGGCTTCTCCTCTGGGCACAGTTAATAAACCTTCCACCTCCAGGGTTCAGTGACAGGGCTGCCTGGGGAGGGATGTCTTTGGCACATGTCTCAGCTGAAAACTTCTAAAACACAGCAGAAGGCTCTTTTTGGTAGAGGTTCATTATCTTCTCAGTAGAGAAAGCTGGTTTCATTGCTGGTACAAAGCAAAAGGAGCAATTGCCTTGTTAACTTTTTTCCTGCTAAAAAGTTGAGCAGTTTATTTGTCTTTTTTCTTTGTCTTCTCCTCCCCAGAATCCCAGTTCTGCTGCTCTAGATCCCTGGTTTAGGAGCTGTTTCACTACTAGAAAAACCTACCACCCCCAATTTTTTTAATTGTTAAATAAAGCCCTGCAGATGTGCCAAAGTCCCCGTGCTAATGCAAAGGAAAGAAAATTGAGACTGTCTTAAAACAACAGTGAGGGGTAAAGAAAAAAAAGGGACATGGCTCAAAGCTGTCGATTTCTTACACCTACATCATACACATGTTGTAAAGCATTGTGAAAGCTTCACTTCCATAAAAAGGGGAGCTTTGGGGAAGTATTCTCTTTTAGTAAATAATAAATGAGGAAGCATCTGTCAGACGTTTGGAGTATTCACCTGATTGCTTCTGTTCTTTTAGGCAGGAACATAAAAGTTATTGGGAGGTGTGTTGCCTTGTAATACAGACTATTTGCACTTGCCAAGAGCTAAACATTAAATTTGTTTTGAGCACTTAAAGGGACAAGGTGAGCAGTTCATTATGATTTGTACAAGGACATAGAATTTAGGTATGTAGTTTTTGTTCACCTATGGCAAGCATTTTATAAAACTGTAGTTGATAATCCCAGACAAGAGAAAAATGTAATTCTGAGTGATTGCTCTTTCTTATAAAAAGTCTTTGGTTATGGCATGTTTCTTGTAGGCAGTTTTGTTGTGTGCTAGTCTTTCTCAGATGTAGTTTGTAATAGCTAAGGAAGAGAGGAGGTTGTCTTTTGGATAGTTCAGTTAGTGATTGAATTACAGGAACAACTGAAAATTACATCACGATTTTAAGCCCTAATTGTCTTGGGAGACTAACTCTGTCTGAATCTTTGCCCAAATTGTTGCCACAAAGGATTAATTACTTTTTGTGTGTTGTTCAGTTTACTTCTAGATTTTTCTCAAACAACTATACAAAGCTGTTGGGCTTTTTTCTGGTTTTGTGTTTTGATTTTTCATTGGCTCTTTTTTAACCAGAATGTTCTTGGGATGGTTTTGGCTGTTGGTAGTAGCTAAGAAATTGTATGAGTTACCAGAAATAATTTGTCTCAAATCCTTTGTAGTTGCTTATTGGCTTTCTGAAGACTGTCCCAGGCCAGTGCCTTGAGCAGCTGTAGGAGACTTCAAGGTTGGAAGAACTTTAGGGACAGAAAGTTGTGTGCACAATGGCAAGGGCTAATTAACACATGTATGTACTAAAGGAGACAGACTCTCCCCCTGCTTTTGCTCATGTCAGGTGGTGCTCTCTGGTTACATTCAGTGGGAGTGGGACAGCACTGCAGTTCTTTCAGGCAGTCACTGAGCTTGTTTGTCTGTTAAAAATTTTTGGATTGTAGAAGTGTCTGATGCACATTAATTATGTGTCTTCTCCTCCTGCAGCCATCTTGTTTGAATGTGTCCAAACAATTTATACCATTTATCCCAAATCTGAATTACTTGAAAAGGCTGCCAAGTGCATTGGAAAGTTTGTTTTGTCACCCAAAATTAATTTGAAATACTTAGGTAAGGATGCCTGATTTCATTCTGCTGTCTTTAATTTGGCCATAGTGGTAGCATTGCCTTATATCACTTGCAATCAATTCCATTCCAGGTTTAAAGGCTCTGACCTATGTTATCCAGCAGGATCCAAATCTGGCACTTCAGCACCAGATGACAATAATTGAATGTCTGGACCATCCAGATCCCATTATTAAAAGGGAGGTCAGTGAATTTCTAAATGTCAAAAATTAAGTTAATTGTTAAGATGGGTGATAAGTTTTGTAAAATGAGTAGTGTAAAAATGTTATGTTTCCATAATTGTGAGGGAGCAGTTACAAACAGTATTGATGTGACAAGCTGTGAATACACAGTGTATTTCATGTGAGAATAGTTGCTCCATTTGGCAGTGTACTAAAGCTGCTGTTTGCCTGCTTCCTTTTTGAGTCATCAGAACCAATTCTTTTTTTTCTTTTCTTTCTCTTTCAGACTTTAGAGCTTCTCTATAGAATTACAAATGGACAAAATGTAATTGTCATAGTTCAGAAGATGCTTGACTACTTAAAAGAAAGCAAAGAAGAATATGCTATCATCAACTTAGTTGGCAAAATAGCAGAACTAGCTGAGAAATATCCTTTTATTTTTCTGAACTAGCTGAGAAATATCCTTTTATTTTTCTGAAACTTTGAAGTCCAAACTCAGGCTCATGCAGCATTGATACCTATCAAAGCATCTTTCATGATCTTGTGAAGCAGGGAGTGTTAGAGCTGTGCTTTCCATCCTTTCAAATGCAAAAGAAAGCACATACAAAAATGACTACAGTGTTTCTTGTATTTCACTGAGAGAAACTAATTGCACTCAGATTGTGGCTTTGGAGTTTAGCATTAAAACCTTGTGTTTTTAAATTTGAACTTTGAAGCCTTATACCACTGTATAAAGAGAGGAATCTCAGTGCTACTTGAGGTGCTGTTTTGTAATTGTGGGACTGATCCTCCCTGATGGAACTCTTCATCCATGTATGGATTTTAAGAATAGCACACTTTGATAGAAATGAAGAAAAGATTTTTTTAAAAATGCCAAAAAAGATACAAGGGATGATCAGGGATTTGGCTTTATGATGGGCATTACTGTTAGACCTGCCACTGCCTGATTTTCTGTGTGTTTGTCTGATAACTGGAGTTGTAAGCTCTTTATAACAGAGAGTTGCCTTACCATCCTGTTTGTACCCTGCTTGGCATGGAGTAGTGTACCAAAACCAGCTCTGTTGTCCTGCAGTCCTGCAAAAGTAATGCAATAACACTGAAAATTCTGTACTGTTAAAAATTTCCATTCATTAACTGTGGGTTTTCAGGACTTGTCTGAGAGAAGGCAGAAGCCAACTTACAAAGTTAGCAAAGGCTGGTCAAATGTTAAATATATTTTAAAAAGCAATGATGATTTCTGTGGAGTGCTTCAGAATGTTTTTGTGAAATTGGTAAATCACGAAAAGAGAAAATTGGTAAATCTGAAAGAGCAAATCGGTAAATCTGAAAAGAGCAATTTTTTTGTCATGGATCAAGTGATGCTGGGTAAACAAAAGGTTGTCTGGAAGCCTAGCACAGGACAAGTGTGAGCTTGTGTTCACACAGATGTGAACATGCCTGTTCCTAGTGTGTGAAGCCTGCATAAACTCAACTCTTTCAACAGAGCAGTAACTTAAGACTTTCCTAACTGACCACCAGTTATCATGACATTTACAGGAAACACGTTCTGAAAGATACAGGAATGTTTCCTCTTTAATTAGATCGAGCTGATATTTGCCCATCAGATTCCCAACTTACTGGGGCGATCACGATGGGCGTTCCTTAGGAAATACACTAAATAAGAAAAAAAAAGTTATGCCTTAGCATTTCATTCCTTAACATCTGGACACGTATGCCCCTAACAATGAGTGGTTCATCCAGACAATGAATGCTGTGTTCTCAGTTGGAGGTGATGTTGTGCATTCTGATATCCCAAACAACTTTCTGAGGCTGTTGGCTGAAGGTAACTCCCTGCATGCCCTGAAGAATTAGACATGTTCATTAATAATCTGGGTTTGGGTTTTTTTTCTTAAAATGTACTTTGAAATAGTTGGTAGGACGTGTTATTTGTGTTTCAGGGAAACTGTTGTTTTCTATCTAGGATTTGATGATGGAAAAGAAGATCATCAGCTACGGACGTATGCAGTACAGTCTTACTTAGCATTACTTGAAGAGGAAGATAAATTATATCCACAGAAGTTTCTTCAAGTTATGAGTTGGGTAAGTTAGACACATGGTCAGAATTCCATACACAGATTTGAGAAAGCTGTCAAAGGTGATAATGTTTTTAATAAATATTTATTAAACATTTGTTTTTAGTCATTTTTACTTGAAGTCAAGCTGACATGCTGATATCTATTTTAGTGACCTCTTTGATGACTGAGGACTATTAACTTGTGGTTTGTGGAAAGGCTGACTTGCTCCCTTTAAGGCAGGTGATTGCTGGAATGGCTTAGCAGCCACCTGAGTCTGCACACTGAGCCTTTCTGTCCCCATCCAGATCAGCCACGTGTGGCTGTGAAATGCACTTGTAGCCTTGCAAATGACAGGCCAAGTGCTCTGCTGGTGTTACCTGATACCTGAGGAGCTTCAGCTTCCAGCCCAGGGAGAGGCTGCAGTTTGAGGAAACGGTGTTTTGTCAGGGCCTAGTTATGTTTAGCTTTCTTTTCAAGACAGTTATTTGATTTTTAAAAAGCTAAGAGTTGGAGTCTGTTGAGGTAAACACAAAGATCACTTCAACCCTTTGACATTTAAAACACAAAATAGTAAAGAAATAACTTGAATCATGTTAAAGTAAGTTTCTTGAATGTGAGGTCGAGTTTATTGTGTTATTTAGTACTATATTCTGGTTTCAAAACTGAAAACACTGCTGTGTGTAACTAAATGTGTATTTTATCTGTTCTTTGTGATTAGGTGTTGGGAGAATATTTCAGTCTTGTTACAGATGTTGATCCAGAAGTTATTTTGACAAAGCTGCACAGCCTGCTGAAGAAGACTTTTGTTACTTCTGAAACTAAAGCGTGGATAATGGCTGCAGTCACCAAGATAGCATCACACACCTCCTGCTCAAAAACAGTGTATGAACTAATCCAAGAACTCAGCAGCTCTCTGGATACGTGCCTGAGACAATATGCCTTTGAATTGAAGCATCTGTGTGAAGACAAAGCAGTGATGAGGACCTTGCTGCCATTTGATGCGAGTTGCAATGACCTGGTGGTGAGACACGTGCCATGGGTGTTTTTCATGAACCTCTTTGTAGTTCAGGGGAAATACTGAATACTTGGGTAAAAAGGTGTTTTCATAATGAGTGGTATTTGCAGTTCTCACTGGTGCAAGTCTGCTTAAAGGGAGTTTTCAGGAACACTTTTTCAGGCATATGTGATGAATCATGGTGCTCTGTATGGAAAGATAAAGAATCATGGTGTTTTAGTTAAGTAAGCCAGAGTAGCTTTTGCAAAATGATCATTTCGTACACTGGTTTATTTTTAGCTGTCTTTTGTCTTTTCAAAAATGAGGTAGGCCTGCTTTAGTGATACAGTACTTCTTTTAAATTCAAAGGGTTGGCCTCCTATTTGAAAACGACTGATTTTGACCATGAAATTTCCACAGTAAATGATGGAAAAGATTCTGTCCATACACCATCTTTACTGGTAGACATGGGAGATGTGAGATGAAGATCCTGATCTGCTGATAAGAGACAATATTCTTCTGGTAACATCAGGCTCACGTAGAGCAAATATTTTCATTGCCTTTTTATTCCTTTCAATTCTGTGTAGGTAGATGCTTCCTTATCTTTTCTGGATGGGTTTGTGGCTGAGGGACTTGGTCGTGGTGCAGCACCATATAAGCCTCATCACCAGAGACAAGAGGAGAAGCTTTCTCAGGAAAAAGGTGACAATTTACTGCATTTATTTAATACTTAAATTACCTGATAAGTATTAACAATTTAAGTGTACAGGTAATTTATCTTCTTAAAATAATAATATCTTAATGTAGCTCTTGTGTGTAGACAAGAGTTTAGTTTGACTTTAATTTTACTTCCACCTCTGTCTAGCTGATGTATGAAAGTCTTACTGTAATCCTTGCTGATCTATAGGATTTGAAATTTATGGGGATTATTAAAATGAAAGCCTGTGAAGTCCAGTGGTACAGGGATACCTATTTTCAGAAAACAGATTTCGTTCTTACTTTTTTTATGCCTCCTTGTAATTTAAGGTTGTCTGTCTTGCAGCTCTGAATTTTGAACCTTATGGATTGTCCTTTGCTTCAAGTGTGTCCTCATCCGGTGTCACTGGCAGGCAGTCCCCCACTGGATTATCTCTTGGCTCTGATACATCTGGGAACAGTGCTGAGACTGGGCACAAAGAGTGAGTTAGTTTGTGTTTGATTTAAGCCTCTGTTCTTGTCAGTGTCGTGTGTCTGTTGCTGCATTGCATGGAACTAGAAAGAATGCAGCTGAACTTGGAAACCCCTATCACAAGAAGAAAATCAGGTGGGGGCACCTTTGTAATAACTAGAAAAACAGCTGGTGTGGTCACTCTTTTCTCCACTTTCTTCACAGACCACAGTGTAGGTGATGGTTAATGCAGTGAAATCGGGACAGGATTGCCTGATGATTGCATTGTTAACTGTTTTTTCTGCCTTCTTTCTTTATCTTACAGGGGACACTTTAATGGCATTACAATAAAGTCCCTTTAGGATACTAGTTTTAGATAAAAGTGAAGCTAAGATTTGCAGTGTTAGATGCTCCTTTTGCTCCTTTTAGTTTTAGTGCACTACACATCAATTCCATATCCATAGTTTCATGCAAATTATTAACTTCATTTATAATCTCATAAACTGCTATGCAGCAAACCTTGCCAGAATCTTTATATTTTACTGCTCACTCTTGTCTGTCAGAGTACCAAAGCAGAGAATGGTGTTTGAGTGTTGCCATGCTTTTATGATGTTCATATGATCATGATGATGATCCTGCTTTGATTTGTTTGCCGTTTCAGGACAAACACTCTGAAGCTTGAGGGAGTACGCAGGCTGTGGGGGAAAGAGGGCTACCTTCCAAAGAAAGAAGGCAAAGCAGGGAAAGGCAGCGAGCCAGAGGCAGTGCCTGGTGGCAGTTCATTAGCAGGGCAGGCGGGGGAGCCTCCTGCTCTGCAGCCTGATCAAGGTGCCAGCCTCTCTGAGGAGGACAAAGAGAAGCAGCAGCTGGCATCAACTTTGTTCGTTGGGCTGGGAGCGAGTGCTGGCGTCAGCCTGGTAAGTGATTCTTCTGGGACTTAACAGTTTGAAGTGTACATATAGTCTTATTTAAAATACTTGTATGCAAATGGAGATCAAATTAGTGATAAGACAGCCCCCCAAGTCATCGAAGAACTGAAGTACTTTTGCAATGTGGTAGTTTATTGAAACCTGAAACAGCTTGATGAAGCAACCTCTGGAGCAGATCTGATTTGGTAACGAGGACTTTCCTCTGTTTAGGTGTTGTGCTCCAAGTTGTAGTATCAGTTTTCCTGAACAACTGTTCCTTGACCCAGCTTTGCAGAGCTGTCACCACTCATTTGGATGTAAGGCTGGAATTTGACACCCTATATCAAGACCATTTTTAATTTATGTGTGGTAATATGTGAAACATAAAGGAATTCACTATTGGGAAATATTTTATAAGTCTGGCATTATATTAGGCAGCTAAAATCTTGGCACTTAGCACTGGTTAACCAGGAACTTTACCTGTGCTTAGTTTTGAATAAGAGCTTTAGTTTGTTAAGAGAGTCTAGAGTCATTTTGCATTATGAGCTAATTCAGTACTCTGTAAGAGATACAGCAAAAGCCTGGATCCATTAAAATCTTTGGAATCTATTTGTATTTGTCATCTGTTTTGATTCCTTGGTCCTTCCTCACTGTTTCATGGTTTTAACAGTAACCTGTTGGTTGCTAGAATCTTTTCCACCCACTTTTTTTTCCTCTTTCCTTTTCAGATGGGGAAAGCAGACACAGCTACTCAGAAGTTCAAAAGGAAATCAAAGATAAATGAAACTCAACAGAGTGAGGAGGCACCAGACTTCCAAAACAGTGCTGCTTCAGATTTTGGTCCCTTACTTGATGCAGTACCTACTACCATGGAGGACTGTGAGGGAAGTACACACACAAGGTTAAGGAAAGCTTCCCCTTATTCTTCAGATATTGTAGAAGATAATTTAGCATTTGAAACACCTCAATCCCTCAGAAAATCTGTGCTGGATGACAGACTTTCAGCTAACAGGCTGTCACAGTCATCTCTGTTTGCTGATAGTAATATTGAAATTTTTCAGCCTTCTCCAAGTGCTCAATGTGAAAGTGCCAGGGAAACACCGTTGGTCCCTTCCTTACCAGAAGAACTTGAAGAGCTCCCTCACTCTGAGGTGGTGGGGCTTTGTCAGAGTGATGCCTTAGCTCTGCATTTATGTAAGGTGTGGACAGATGACTCTCTGTTGCTCACTGTTTTTGTTTCAAATAAAACCACTTCTGCACTTACTGCTGTGAACTTAGTGTTTGAAGAAACAGAACACTTCCAGGTAAGAAACTTTGTTTCCATTGTATTTTAAATTCACTTGGAACTTCTTGCTTCCTCCTTGCATTTAACTGTGCAATGTTTGGTGTAATAGCCGTGCCTTTTTCCAGAGCATTTCCTTAAATCTGTGGTACATCTATTATACACATTTTTAAAGGGTGGTGAAAGAAATCTCACTATAAACTTAGTGTCATTGGCTATGAAAATGAGAGGCTCACTTTTTCAATTCACCTTGATTTTGTTTGCCTCTGTATAACAAATATGTGTGATTTTTCCATTCTGAATGCAAAGACTAAGCCAAATGCAAACCTAACTGGTCCTGACTTGAGTTCACCTCACCGTGCAGCTTTCTTTTGTCTGTGTGTGTCTGTGGTGCTTGTGCATTCATTTGGATTTACCTGACAGGCAAACATGATGTTTTCTTGACACCAAATTTGTGTAAGCTTCCTTCAATTTTTTTTTTCCAAAGACATCAGTCATGGTTCATTCTCATGCATTTAATTGATGGTGCAGAGGAGCTGATTGGTTTATTTAGCATGTTAGCATTTATAAAGCATGTTATAGTCATAATTAAAACCTCATTTAAATATTTGGAAAGATGTTTAGGCATGACTATCCACAGATCTTGCTAAAAGAAGCATAGAATAATTAAACAACTCAGCAAGTTATAACTGGATAAAAAGAATTAAGCAGATTGTTTCTTTAAGAATTGACTTAATCAAGGAACTGCTAATTGGTTATGAAGTCCCTTCCCATTTCTGACTTGAATCAAACTTGTCTTGGCATTGATAGAAAGTGGGCATCTCATGTCTGGATTTTTCTTGTAATTCACTTAACCTCCCACCCAGACCACCACCATGGATAGAATCTCTTACCAGATTGTTTTGAGAGCCAGGGACTGCTGAGTCATCTAGAAATCCTCCTTTTTTTATTTGGGATGTTTTCTCAACTTCTTGCTTTTAGCTTGAGGTATGTTGCAATGCTGTTTGCTTGTATATTAGTTTATTCTGGGACTGAGCTGCAGAATTCAGGTTGTTGGTGCAGTTCTTTGGAGCTGGGAGAAGCCAGTTGTCAGAAGCAGATGGATTTCACTGGTGTTAGGCATCTCATAGGATGTCTGGAGGTGTAAATGATTGATTTATCCTTCATGAGGGCTGAGAAATGGTAGCTCTGTTCACTTGTCAAATACCCCAAGAAAAATCAACAGAAATAAAAGGCACTTACAGAGTTTTATGGCTGTATCTGAATTACTTGCACAACTTGACAGCAAGAGTTATATTCTGTATTCCTTTTATGACACTATATAGATTTTGGAGAGTGCCACCTCCCAGTTTCCTGTAATTGAAGCTCAAAGTGTGGAACATTGCCAGAAATGTGTGAGGATGAACAAAGTCCATACACAGGGAACTCTTTCTGGCTCTGTTAACTACCAGTCAGAGATGGAAACTCGCCTTGGATTTTCAGTAACTTTATCATTGATGGACTTCATCAGGTAAATACAATAAACTGCAGTTTTTAAAAACACTTGTATTCAACTCAGTATTAGACAAGGGTAGGATGGTTTGGGTATTGACTGTGAAAATAAAAGGCTTTACCTCGAGATGGCTGTTGAAGATAATGAAAGGTTATTTTACACTTGCAAAAAAGGGGCAAAGTTCCAGCAAGAAGTACAAATGCAGGGAGAATATTGACAGTAGCTGGTTTTGAGGAGGCTAACAGAACAGAGAACAGAAGGACATGCTGCTTTAAAATATGGCATAATGTAAACATGTCAAGAAGAAACAAGTGGTTTGAGTGCAGAGACCAGAACATTGTAGGAAAAGGATGACAACTTCTGCAGAGGAAGAAGAAAGCTCATTCTTTTCATTTTTGAACACTGCATTTATTTTAGGAGTAGGAAAAAACAAGTGTCCATTGTTCAGCAGACTTTTCTGTTGAAGTGAAATTTGTAAATTAATTTTCTTTTTTTTTAATTTAGAAATCTAAAGCAAGGAATAGAAACATTTTTTAAATGTAAGGTGGAAAGAGGAGGGGTTTGTTTAGACTAATACATCCTTACTGCTTGCATGCTCTATTGTCCAGTTGCTTCCAGATACAGGGGTTAATTTGAGACCAAGTATATCCTGACTTATATATGTTATTTGGCTAAGAAATGTGAACTTCCTTTTAGGCCAATGGAAATGACAACAGAAGACTTTGGGAAGCTGTGGTTGTCCCTTTCCAATGATGTGAAACAGAATATAAAAATGTCACCTTGCCAAGATTCCCTTTCAGCAGCCCTGGATACACTGCAGCAGAAGCTGAAACTCCACAGAGTTGACGTTATAGGTAAGTGAAAGTGCACTGTCAGGCTGCTCACAGGATCACTTGTCCCGGGAAAACAAGTGCATGGAAGTGAGTATCTTACAAGTTAAGGCAGGGAGTGTTTGGGAGCGTGGTGAGCACAGGAGGGGTGTCCCAGGGACTTGGTTGGCCTCACTCAGGGGTCTGCGGGAAGGTGATGAAGAGGGACAAGTGTTCAAACTTTTACAAAAACAAGTGTTCAAACTGGGTTTTACAGGGGAGAAAGATGCAGTGGGAAGAGTTTTGGGTAGGAGAAGAGGGAGTGAAGCTGTATGAGAAATATGAAGCTGGGATTTTGGTGATTTGTGGGGATGTGTTCCACGGGCTGGAGGTAAGGGTAGGGGAAAACAGCGGGCACGGAGCGTGGAAGGAGCGTTTTCTGTGAAGCCTGGTGTAGCAGCTGTCAGTTCATTGTCACTTCGTTTCTGCCGTGGTCTCTCACGTTGGTGTGGCCTCTCAGGGAACGAGGGCATCCTGGCCTGCCGGCTGCTGCCATCCGTGCCCTGCCTGCTGCACTGCCGGCGCCGCGCGGGGACGCTGGCCCTGTGGTTCAGGTCCCCCTGCGCTGCTCTCCCCGACGGTTTGCTCTATCAGTGTCAGAAGGTGATGGAGGAACCCTAGGAACAACGCTGCCTGCCTTAATCCACTTGGTGTGTGAAAGCAAATCAAGGATTTACACAGTTGCACAGATAATTACCAAAGCTAAACTAGAGAAACTGCTTCTTGAAGTATTAGAAGTTTTCTTCCAGCTGGCAATGTTCAAGTGGACTTGTGGGGGAAGAATGATGACCTAAATTACCCCTGCAGAAACATGCTCAGGACTGTACAGTACACTAAAGTATTGTTATCTGTGTAAGTGAAATGTATATTAATTTTGTTGTAAATGACTGAAAGTATTTATTTTTATTACGCAGCTTTTATAGATGCCAACACTTATTCCTCATGGCAACTACTTAAATATGATTTTGAAGAAAACATACTTCCATTATGAGGTCAGACTTGATCAGTTATCTAATTTTATTTTGATAATTTTTCTAAAGCTGTTTTTAAGCACTGCTGGCAACAAGACCCATATTGGTGGTTATATAAAATAACTTACGTAGCAACAAATGCATGGTTTTAAAACAGTTAAAACATTCTAGGGAGCAAAACACTTGCCATGATCTTTGGTAAATACCATGGAAGGGATAGCACCTGGAGCCATGTGAAATTGTATGGAAGCACCTCCTGGGGGATTATCAAAGGCCCTCCAGGTCAGCTCCTGTCTGCAGCTCCTCCTGCCCCGTGTTTCAGTCCCATTCCCTTTCCACAGGGTCTGTGACAGTCACTGGGTCTTTCTGCATGTGTGGAATGAAGCTCCTCGTGGATCAAGTCTGAGATGAGCTGGGGCACTTGGCTGTGGACATGTTCACTCCTTGGTTGTGAAGGACTCCTTGGTTCACACTCTTGGGGGAGTGAACATGTTCATTGCTTTTCCAGTCCATCCTCTAAATTTAATCTGGCCAAAATCCCTGTGCATGAAAATTCACAAGGGGAAAAATTCCATTTATTTTTACTTCTAATTATTTATAGCCTCAGTATGACTCACCAGTTGTCTGACTTGCAGAGATGTGGCTGTGTTGTGTGTGCATGGCTGGGAACTGCAGCAGGGCATGAGAGATTAAATCAGAGCAGCAAACGTGGAAAATGTGTCTGAGCAGATTGTCTCCTCTTCCTGAACCAACCTCACAATCTTGAAAATCCAGCAGTCCTTATTTATTGGATGCTAAATGAAAAACAGTACTAGTTGTTATTATTATTTATAGCTGGTCACGTTTTCTGTTCAAGCATCCAAGATTGTACCTGCAGTTCAGACATGGTTTAAAGGGATTCTGTAGTGGAATTCTCTCCTTCCTGTGTTTAATAGTAGCAAGGAAACTCTTACATTTCAGCATTACTGATTCTCACCTGTTAAGCACTGGTTGTAAAGGAAAATAAAGTATTCTTTTACTTTGCTGATGTTCTGGTAAACGTTCATTAAATCGTTGTAAGAATGTTAATGTGCTGATAGCTGGGTTTTTTTTTAAGTCAAGCTGCTTGTGTTATCACAAGAACAATCATCCAAGCAAAGCTTTTTTATTATTGTTTCAGTACCCTCTTACTGAGGAATTTAAGTGCACTGAACCTGTAAATATATTTAATGTTCTGCATACTTCAATGTTTACTTGGCACTTCAAGACAGTTTATATAAATGAAAACTGATTTATAGTGGAATAATTTCCAGCAGATCATTTCCCTGCTGGTAAACCAGACTTGTGTTATGCAATTGGACTTCTGTAATCATAGGAACTCTAATACAAATATCTGTTTGTGGCCTATGCATTTAAACCATTTCAGCAAGGAGATGTTCAGTGTCCTGGTGTTTAAAGAACAGCAAAGACAACAATGCCTTCTGTTGTTTATGTAATGTTCTCTGTAACCTTTTTCTCTGTATGACTAGTGTATGTTGGGGTGTCAGTATTCTGATTCTAATTGCTTCATGGTAACATCACTTAAAGGAGTTTGCAGGGAATTGTACCTATGTCAGTCTTTATTTTTGGATTGCCCAACAAATATTGTTCTGAATATATCACCACAGTTGCATTTCTTGCAGTTTAATAAAATTCTGTTTTATTTTAAAAAATCAGTTTGATAGTTGTTAAATGTTCTTTTCCACCACATGTAGCATTGTTTCTGCATATTAAGAACTAGTTTATGTTTTAATTGTTTCTCTTTGCATCTGAACAGTGAACTCCTTACCCCAAGTATTTTCAGGTATTTTTATTGAAACAAACACTTTGGTAGGAAAATCAGAGGAAGTGCAACATGGCAGTATGATGCAGGATGTTTTCCTGAATACAGACTAAATCTGTTGGATTATATTATATATTATATTACTTTCTACTAAGTACTCCCAAACCCTCCTCATCCTGTAAGGACTCAAAAGAGTAAATTTGTGTAATGGATGGCACTATCTTGAGGTTTTCCTGTACTTGCAAGTAGCTCATAAATGACATTGATGGTTTCTGAGTATTGGAAAAGTGTTTCTCTCCTATAGAGTTCCCACCAGCAGTTTTTCAGCATAAAAAGCTCTATTATCTTTTCCTGTGTGGGTAAGACTGCCTGGTCTTTTTCTGGCATTGATTTATGTAAGAATGAAAATAGACCTGCTTAAGTCATCCAGTTAAAACTTGCTTTTGCATTTCTGTTGCTGTGGTGAAAGTTAATTGTGCTTTGCTGCTTGGTTCTCTTCAGGGCCAGCTATTTCTGTGCCTGTCTGTGAGAAGGTTTCCCTAGCACAAATCAGATCCCACCTTCAGTGTGGTGTGCAGCCCTGTGCTACAGCCACCACATCATTAAGATGCCAGAAGTGGTCACTCCCATGAGGGTTTCTCGAACGTTAACATTTTTGTCTTTATTATATAAAGTTGGCAGTCATGAAGCAAAGAATATAGTGTCCTGCCATGATGTGATTCATAAAATGAGCCTGACAGCAATGTTTCACCAGCAGGAAGGCTCAAAGCACCACTTAAGAAGATTGCTTTAAACTTTGATTTTAAGGTAGCTGTCAGTTTTCTCTTTGTGCCAGTATTTCACTGCTTTCAGTGTAATTGCCATGTGAGTTGTTTGCAAATCCTGAGCTCTTTCAGCCAAAACAGCTTGCCTTTTCTGGGAATAAGGACAGGAGAATATATGCTTGCTGTTAAAATGTTCTGGTAGGTTCCAGCATCTCTGTGTTCAGGGCAGGGCTTTGAGGTCTGCCAGGGATGTGTCTTCCATCTACCTGAAATCACCTTGAGCTAAACTGGGCTGAATGTATCATGGGAAACTTGCAAGAAGGTCCTTGGAAGAGTGAGATTTGGGCTTGTGGTATCTGCTCCTTTGCTGCTGACACGTGCTTGTGATACAATAGAGCTGGTAGGATAAATAAATCCAAAGGAAACAAAAAGGGCAGTAATCACACATTTTTAATCCACAAATGTGATAATACATAATATATTTAAGGTGACCTGAACATTGCCCATATTTTAGCAATGTTTTTACATACCAAGCTACAAGTACAAAAGTAAACAATGAATATACAGGATATGCAAGTATGAGAAATACTTGAAAACATATCTTTCCTTAAGGCTACTCAGATTATTTTTAAATAAAACAACAGATGTTCAGCTGGTGTGTTTAAAATACCAGAAACTGTATATTGATACTTGCAACACACAAAAAGTCACAAATACAGGATATCCCTTTCCTTTAGACATCTTGAATGTTGAATAATCTCTTTTTCTGGCTTTAAAAGAAGAACTGAAATTTGTTTGCCACAAACGAAACACACAAAATCTGACATGTGCACTGGGACGGGAGCGTTGGATACAGGAAATACTGTTCAGAAGCATCAGCTGACAAGTACATGCTTGCAGGAAATGCAGGTGAAGATGCATGTAAATATGGCTCTGCAACGGGCTGAACTTGCAACCCCAAGTGTTGCTGTCTCGTTCCTGTGTTGCAAAGGAGTTGTCCATCCTCATAGCCACTCAATCTGCTTTTAATGGTTAAAGGAAATGTGGGGGGGAAATTCACATCACTAAAAACTGTTCTGCCAATGTCTCTCGTTTTTACTGTGCTTCAGATGAGTTCTGGGAAGAGGTAAAAATCCATCTAGGACAACCCAAGTGAGTACGTGACCTGGGTGTGTGTATTCTCAACTGTATAAAGGTATGACAGTAAAAACTGCTGTTACAAGAGATAAAATATAGTTATTCTGGGGTGAGGAAAGACAGAAGGATAATAAGAATTTTGAACAGTTTTAATACCATAATATTCAAGAATTTACTTCAATGAGAAACATGGTTTTTTTCTTATTCTAAAGTAACGAGTGATCAACCCTGTAAGCTTCCCTTAGAGAGGAATGGCTTTCAAATATATTTTGTCTTTGTCAGCTTTCAGATGCATGCATCTCTCTGTCACAGATGTGGAAGGTATTACCCCCAGATGATGGCACTGCCTGCTCTCTGTGTCAGCTGAAAGCAGAGGGCTCCTGCTACTGCAGTGTCAGGAGCTGGAGATGAGTCTGGAGGATAAAATGGAGAGGACAAGGAGAGGAGAGATTTCTGAACGTGTGTTTTTTACTCTGGGTCGCTCTGCACCTACCCTGGTTCTGCAAGTGGCAGCTGGAGCCCCCTCTCTGCTCCCCCACTCCCTGTGTCCAACCACAACTGTGCAAAACCCACTCTTTCTTTGCAAAATGTTTTCAGTTTGAAGACATCAGTATATTTTGTTTCAAAGAAAAAAAAAGGAAAGTCACCGAAAACATTCTGAACAAAAAGTCACTCCAGAAACTCCCCAGAGTCACTAAGGCTGATCTCTTTTGACTGCTGTGGATATGCTACACTCAGAGGCACTGCAAGAATAGTGGATGGGTTCCTTTGTCCCCCATCTCTGGTCACTGTAGGCACAAATGTCATGGGCACGTTAAACCAAGAGTGTTACCTGGGCTGAGGATTTTGAGGATCAGGGATGTAAATGTTGGTGTCTCAGTCGTGCTGCTCCTCACAAGGGCAATTCCAAAATCTTCACAAAGAGTATTTTGTTCTGTCAGGCAGAACAGTAAGAGCAGCACAACCTTCAGCCTGAACTCCCCTGATGTTACCCAATCTTACACGAGCCCTGGGAGCGGGGGAACTGCTGTACTACTTTATTTACCTTTCAGCTTGAACCACTGAGCTGCTTTTCAAATTAAAATGAAACCTTCTCTGTTGTTAGCAGGTATAAAACAAAACTGATGAAACTGTTGCTTCATAGAGCAGTTCTTTAGATTTTCTCCCACTTCAGTTTGTATGATTTGTTATTCTCCTATTAGATTTATAAACCATTTAAAATCAGAGATGTTTTCTCCTATTGATTCCTGATCCTTTTGAAAGGAGTGAACTTAATCCATTACGGCCCCTGCTTTCTGTCAACGCTTTTTCATTTGGTGTGGAAATAATAAAAATATACGCACCAAGGGCCTTGGGGGTAAATTCCATGCATTGCTCTTGCTTTCATCTGTCTGTTTTCACATAGCCATGCATCTAAGCTTACTCCTGTTCAGCCTCGAACACAAAGCTAGCGAGATCATGGTGAACAGCACTCTGTTTCTGAACAATTTCTATCAGCAGCCTTGTTCACTCAGCTCCTTGGAAAAGACTGAATTATCGGAACAAAACATTAAAACCGGTAGCTTTCTGATTTAATTTTTCCACTTCACCACGAGCCTGGTGAGCACTTTCCGGGCCCTGCTGGGGACTGCAGTACGACTGATGGGAAGGAAGCTTGCTTGCCTACCATGGCTTATGAAGGGCGGCCAGTTCTAGAGAGAAGTTTTTGGTTGCTTTCTCGCCTTTGACTTTCAAAGAACCTTCTCATCGAGCAGTTTGTTGATGCCGTTGCAGATCTTTTTGAGGTACGGCCGGCACTCCCCGTCCAGGGAGTAGAGGGCCGAGAGGAACTCCAGGTCTGCGAAGTGGTTGAAGACGTGGTTGATGCGCCCGTGGGACCGCGCCGTCAGGTGCCGCCCCACCAGCTCGTGCAGCAGCTCCTTGCACTCGTTCAGCAGTTCCGCCAGCACGTTCCTGTCGAAGGTGTACTCCACCTCGTAGAAGCTGACGATTGTCATGGCAGTTTGGTTCAGCTTCTTCCTGAACTTGTCTACGATCTCCAGCTCTTCCTGGTTGAACTGGTTATTTCGGTAGAGGATCCCGATTTTTATTGCCACTTTGATCAGGTCTTTCATGATTTTATGGGCTTCCTTTTTGTTTCTGGTGTGCTCCTTTGTTACTTTGTACAGCTCATCGAAGATCTCACTGCTTGTGTCATCGATGAGCATGTTGGCCATGGTTTTGGTTGCCATTTTACTCAGGATCTTTTTCTGAGCTTGCAGTGCAAGATTCTTGGAGCTGAAATAATCGGGACCTGGTTTGGGATAGAAAAAAGGGGAAACGTTAATTTTATTTGGTGGATTATTTTTGCAGTCAGTTAAGAAAAGTAGTACCTATGTGCTTAACTGAGCCCTGGCATGTGTCACTGACCAGAGCAGTCACAACTGCAGAACACTCCAACACCTTACAGCCAGGTATCCTTGGGCTTTTCACACATCCATGGTTCAGGTCTTGCTGCCACTGAGGGCTTTTGCTTGCAAATAAAGAACAGAATATTCTGGCAGGGGATAGATAAGTGCTGATTCTTTGATAGCCTTTTAATTTTGTAGTTCAATATGAAAGCTTTCTTGGCAGAGAGATCTGCTGAGATGTTGTGGTTGAAATAATACATGAAATATCAGAGACCAGCAAAATGAGATAGTGACAAGCAATATATGAACCTTCAGAGTTACACTCTGGTCGTTGGGAGGCACTGTTGTTCCACCGTCAGGCTAAGCAGATTCGCAAGCATGGGTTTATTTTGCCTTGATCTGTAGTATCAATGCCTTCCTCTTTTGTTACCGATTTGTAAAATTATAGAATATTATTTTTATAAAATGCTGATGCTTCAGTGGATGTGGTTCCTGACAGACAAAAGCATCTGAGCTATTTGCTCTGCGTTTATCAAACAAATATTCTGGATTTTTGATCTTTTAGTCATATCTGCACCTTTCACTCAGCAGAGCACCCGAGCACATGGCTACTCCTGCTGGGCTTTATCCCATGAGCTGCTGTAATTCTTGGCAGAGATTAATCTGACCTTCCTCTGTTCTTCACATTAATGTTTGCTTCTAACTGACCCTCTGTGGACAAAGGAAAGGAAATGTGGATATGAAATAATTATCCAGGTTAACATTGGGGCAGCAAAGTCTCTGTGGGATCAGAGGGCACTTTCCCACTGCAGCCAGGTGGTGACGGGTGTGTACCTAGGGGGGAGAGCCAGCGAGCTCTGGGTGAGGGCAGAGTGGCCTCTCTTCTGAGACACCTTCCTTGCCTTCCCCTGACATCTCCCCTCGGCCTCTGCTCCTGCAGAGGAGGTGCCCAGAGGTGTTTCCCTGCCAGCTGGGACCTGGCTCTGCCCACCGGGACACCACAGCCTTGGCTGCCCCAGGGGGATGGAGGTAACCACAGCCTTCACCAGCTGCCGGGAGATCAAACCACTAAGAGATTAAAAATGACTGCAAAAATCAAAACTTCCAGTGCTCATTTGGTTGTGGAGCCTGAGTGAGTCTTTAAGCTGGCGGGGTGAGCTCCGAGGCCCTTTCCAGCCTCCAGCACACGAGGGCTGTCACTCCTCCCCGTGCTCCCTTCACCCCCACGCCAGGAAAAAGGGGTGCTGGCTGCCAGTGCTCGCCTGGAGTAAGTGACACTCTGAATTGAGAGTCCCCTGGTTAAATTCTGACTTTCAAGTTGGCTGGAATATTAAAGTTGTCATCTTTGTGCACCACAGCTGTACTGCTGAGCAATGTTAAAGAGGAACATTTAATTTCAACTGAACTACCACCTGGAAAAAATAATTCAATGTGCTTAAAAGAATTGCCTGTCATTTGGAGAGAAAATTGTGGGGCTGAGCTGCTGTCTGGAGGAAATAGAAAAACTGTGATTTAATCTAGGAATGATAAAAGCAGGATGAAAGCATTCTTTCACTTAGCAGTACGTGGGTATATAAATAGTATCCGTGATGAGTAATTAAGTGCATTTGACACGCTGAAACGGTAGATTGTTAGTGTCTGTTTCTGTAGTAAGTGTTTCCAATTAATCAAGTGGATGCAGTTGTTCAGTATCTGGTTTGATCAAAAACTGAAAATAATTGCGGTAGACTTTTAGAACATGAATTTTACCGAGGGTCACGACACCTCGGCCTCGTGCCCAGGTGAGAGCCCTGCCCGGCCCTGCTGCAGGGAGAGCTCCGCAGAGCCGCTGCGATTCTGGGGCGCGAAGCAACGGCAGCAGCTGGGGTGAGCCAAACATCCCGGCCCCATCACACAGCCCGGGGAGCCGGGACCGGCACAGCCACCAGCAGCTGAGACAGACACGTCCAGCTGCCCTCCCACCTTTGTGATCTCTGAGACAAAGCCGGATGCTAAATTAGCACATAAAAGCTTCTGATGAACTTTGCAGAAGGGAGGCATGTTCTGCACAAAGAGTGGGATACATGTTCGTGTACCCAAAGTCCTGTCTCTGATCCACAAAACTGAGCGGTGTGACCTTCAAACACGGGTCTCTTTCCCGGGACACCCCTGGGTTTGGCAGCTCTGGCAGCGATGCCACAGCTCCCAGTGAAAGGTGCAGGCTGTGAAAGGGGCAGCACAGCTGGAAAGCATCAGGCCAAGTTTAACTGAATGTTACGGCTGGAATGTTTTTCCATGGCGAGTCCCAAGTGTTGGATCTGCTATTTAACAGCATGAGTCTGAGCTCCTCCTCATCTTTCTAAAAGTAAAATAAAGAAATGAATTATTGCATCGTTGCTGGGGCTCCCTCCCCACTTTGTGCTCCTGTCTCTCCATCCCATCCTCCCGTGGCACCTGCAGCCCCCAGCCCGCAGAATCCGGGCAGACCCAAATCCTTTCCCCCGGCTCCCTGCGCGACCCGTGCTGCTCTCTGCACTGCACAGTCTGGAGGAGCCGGTGGTTGTTGTCCCCACCGCGGGGACACGCGCTTTGTCCCAGTCAGCTGCAGCGGGCAGGGGCGGCTCCAGCGGGCAGGGACACAGCGGGCAGGGGCAGGGACAGAGCCTGCAGGGGCACAGCGGGCAGGGGCAGGGACAGAGCGGGCAGGGACAGGGACAGAGCCTGCAGGGGCACAGCGGGCAGGGACAGGGACAGAGCCTGCAGGGGCAGAGCGGGCAGGGGCAGAGCGGGCAGGGGCACAGATTGCTGGGCACTGGGTGTCTCTTAAACACAGAAGCTGCAGCCGCGGTCCCTCCACCCCGTCAGGAACTCCAGAAGGGCGGCGGGGCCGCTGTCCCTGCCTGCCTGGCACCGGGATGGGCACTCCGCAGGGCCGGGCCGTGCCCTCAGTGCCAGGCAGAGAACGTGTGCGGGACGGGATGGGCACAGCCCGGAGCCCACTCGTGCATCCGGACAGCGCCGTGGGGCTGCTCACACGGGCTGAGCTCGGCTTCGCTGAAGCTCAGGGTGTGCGCAGCGTGTGCTGCAGAGCCAGAGGCTGTTTGGATCGATTGTTTGCATTCCTGCCTCCAGCACCACACTGGGCTCAGACACCCAGGTGACGCCGTGCCTTTCAAAGATCGCAAGTGGTTGGCCACATGATTGCATTCGGGCTTTCGTGGGGACAGCGTGTTTACCGTGGCAGCCCTTTCTTACTGCGGCACATTGCTCACTACACAAAATACATCTTCACCTCCTACATGCAGCAATTCTATTTTCTGCTTTCTTTCATACAGCAAAACAAATCAGCAACGACATTACAGATGCTATTAGCTTTCAGGAACATTACACCAAGGCTAAAAATGAAAAACCACCCTCCAAGCATACTGCTTTGTTGGGTAGTGATTAGCTTCCATTATAGAAAATCTGACATCTTAGTTTTTACTAAAGAAAGGGCCGGTTCTGCTTCAAGATCTGCTCTCACCCTCTGTCATCTGGAGAGCTGTGTACGATAAAAGCTGTTTAAAAGCCCCTTGTGATGGGGTTGATCCCACAGCAACCTCCCATCCTGCAGGACCTGCAGCTCCCCAGCCCCGCTGCGGTGCCCGGGGATGGCGAGTGCCCAGCGCTGGGCAGGAGGGCGGCGAGAGGCTCAGGGGGTGCCCGGGGAGTCCCGCGGTCAGGGCACGGCACCGCTCCCCACCAGGGACCGCCCAGCTCCTGGCACACGGTGCTGGGCATGACGAAGATGTCTCGCATCCACTACACTTAATAACAGGATTGCTTAATAACAGAGTTGCTTAATAACAGAAGTGCAGAAAAAGTTTGGCAACTCTAGCAAGTGGATGTAAGAGTTTCACATTTTAGGAGTTTTTGAGACTAAAATGCAAGAACATCTGTAATATTCTCCAAGTATTTTGATTGCAGATGGCTGTACCAAGTACAAAATGGTCAGAACGAAATGCTCAGCAATACTATTTTTATGTAAATCCCCATTCAGCCACTCTGTACAAAACACATGGCAAATCCAGTCAACCAGAAGATGCTCCCACTATGCCGAGGAGGGAGAATGGTCAACATTTGCTGGAAGCAATTATGAGGATATGGAAACCAGCCTCCTGAGCACGTGAATCCATTTCCCTCCCAGTCAGCCACTTACTCAGAGCCATAATACCATTTTGCAGCCAGGATATTTTCTGCCCTGGCTAATGGCTGAAAGTTGAGTCGAAGTGAACTCTGGAGGGAGCGTGGCTTCACCGCACAAGAGGAGAGAGGAGGAGTTGATCTGAAGGGTTTCTGTGGCGTTTGTCCAGTGCATTTTTAATTGTATCAGCAGGCTGGCTTGGAGAGAGGAATTTCACCTGGCTCTGGGAGCTGCTACCCCGGTGCTGCTGCAGCTTGTCCTGGGTGATGTTACCTCAGCCATTGGCTTCACCTGCTCTGAAATGAGACACAGGGGGAGCCCCTGCCTGATTTCCCACCACACTGAGCACGACCCCAGCTCCCAGCAGTCGGGGTGGTTGTGTTTTCCAGCCAAGGAGTGCATATGAGGGGTACTGAGTAGGCTTGAGAGCATCCCGGAGAGGTGAGTTGAGCTGTTTTAAATTAAAAGTCTGAGCTAAAATGACGAAGAGGCTGCAGGTCTGACGTGGGCTCCTGCAGCTTGGCAGGAGTGGGAGGTGATGGGCACCAGAAAAGGTTCCCTGCATCTGTGCTCCAGCTGTGCTGGGAGCAAGCAAAGGGCTCAGTCTTAACTGAACAAGATGGAAATGCCTAAGAAAGTAAAGATGATGAAGAGGCTGAAATATTTTTAATACTCCTGAATCTTCACTTTTAAAATACAGCACAGCTTCTGCAGTAAAATACAGGCTTTAAGGAGTCAGCAGCGCTGCTGGAAACGTGGGCATCCCTCCAGCTGCTCGCAGTTGCTCAGGCTTGTGGGAGATGGACCAAGCCAAGGGCCAGGCATGCTCTCAGAATCTGCTACAGAGTGAGGTAGCTGGGTTGGGAAAATTGTTGTAGGAATGTGCTGTTTTAATGACTTGTGTGACCCAGTTTGAATGCACCTGTGTATTTTAACTTAGTGATATACCTGCCCCTGAGCCCAGAGCGTCTGGGAAGGCAATGAGGCAGCTGCACTGTAAAGCCCTTGCAGTGGATATCTGAATGTTAATCCAGCATTGCTGCTCGTGTTGATCATTTACTGTGTTGCAGCTTGTTTTCTTTATAACCTGAAGAGCTGCCTGTAATGGCTCCTTTTCTTGACATAAATACAAAAAAAAAAAATCAAGTTTGCTTAATTTGCATCATTCAGGCAAAATGTTGGAGGAGACGAGCTGCAATTGTGTGTGTTTTATTTATCCATCAAGTCTCACTTACACGTTGTAAGATTGATCAGAAACGTGAACTGCAGGATTTAGGATTTCAAAATAGCTCTAAAAGCAGACAGGAAAAGAAGTCCACTAAAACCACTTGTCCTGCAGCGTTTTAGTCCTGAGCAGCCCGGGCACGAGCTCTGAGTGTGGGTATTACTCTTGGACAGCTACAGGATCACTGCCGAAGAAACATTCAGTGTTTCCAGTAACTTTAAGCCAGGAAATCCAATAGACCAGATGGAATACATCAGCTTTCAGGGAGGGCCAATTTAAACATGTGTAAGCACCAGGGGCCCAGTGCTCAAACTTTAACACTTCTAAATTGTTACTGTGAGTGTAAAAGGGTTGCTCATATCCGCAGTGGAACAGGAGATTACAGACTGATAATTACATGATCCTGGGAGAATGTACCAGTACCCAACCGTCTGAAAGCAAAACCTGGACATGCTGGAAATGGCAGCAACAGCCCTGTACAGAGGAAATCTGACTGAATGGAAAAAAAGACCATTTTTCCTTTCAGTGCTTTAGATGAGCAGCAACTGTGCCAGAAAAAAAGGCACTGTCTGGGAACCTGGGGACTGGAGATTCCAAAGGATAGTCTTATTTCTGCTGCTGATTTGAATCAGGCGTTCACTTTTCTAGTACTATACTGTTGCTACATACTGGAGTTGCCTTTCAATACCTGGAGGAGGTGGTGGAAGGCTGGGGGGCCCCTTCTGCAAAGAGAAGAGGAGCAGCGCAGGGTGAGCGGATGAACTGCTGTCCTCTGGGTCTTGCCTCTCCAGGAGCCCCTCCAGGAGCCTCCCCAGGGCAGGGGGGCTCAGCTGCAGCTCCCATCAGCTCTGGTGGAGCGGCCAAGAAGGGCCTGGCTGAGCTGTGCTCCGGCTGCCCCCGGTCCCTGCCTGGGAGCCGAACCGCTCCGCTGAGCTGCTCCCCGTGCCCGAAAGAGGAGCTGGCGAGTGGGGTGGGGATGGGAGCCCTGCCCCGGAGCTGAGCCTGGCTCCCGGCGTGGAGCCCCTCCCAGGCACTCCCCGAGCACAGGGCACGGCTGACGGCGTGCTGGGATTTTGGACGGCTGCTGTCTGACTTTACAAATGAGACATCAGGCTCGGTCACATCCTGCAGAGTCGCGTCCAGCCTGTGGCAGAGGAAAGCCCTCCCTGCCCAGGGGGCTCAGAGAGGGTCCCCTCTGCGCGGGGTCCCACAGACCAGGGGGCTGTACCTGGCAGCCCCTGCTCTGGTCAGGGACCCGCTGGCACACGCAAGCAGCACTCACCTCTCTGGAAGTGGCTGCCAAAGCTTTTATTAACCCGATAACGTAAACCACAACCAAAGCCTAAACCAGGCGGCAGCTCAGGTATCTTGAGTGACTTTCAAGTGTTCATTTTCAGCTTTGCACCTCGCATTTCGTAGCAGAGGGGGAAGCTGTGCCCGGGCAGCGAACACGTGTGGTCAGGTCCTGGCAGCTGCAGGGAGCGTGAGCAGAGCCCGCGCAGCACCCGAGGCACACCCGGGCTGTGGGCGAGGCTTTGCCTTGTCCGAAAATGCTCCCGAGCTAAAGTGTCTGCCAGCGGGGATAGTAAAATACTGTGATGTTTGGGTTTCTAAGCTTTACTATACAGCTAAAAGAGGTTTTGATAAACTGACCACTGTATTTTATAAACAGGTTCAAAGTCTTTTGATGTCAGTTTATATTCATGGCAAAATACATTGAAAAGAGTGAACATCCCTATCCCAGAAAAAGCTTGTTTAGCTCTGCCTGACACTGCCAGAGTTAAAGCTTTCCCACAGACAGCAGGGTTTTGACAAGGGAAGATTGGTACTCCCCCTTGCAATGACCTATTGATCCTCTCTCTTCTTGTGCTTTGAGACAGGTGTCTATGACTGTATTAGTGGTGGGTTTTTTAAATGCTAGTTTTACTCTAAAAGACTTCTGTTGACCAAAGAGGCCTGGTGGCATACCCAAAACACGACAGCCAGATTTAATTTTAGCATTATTTTAGCATGGGTATCTCACAAACCCCAGCAGCCCATGCCTTGGTAGCACTCAGGGACATCTGTAATTGGCCGGGAGGCTTTGGCCTTCAAATTGTCTGTGAGGTTTTTCTTTCCCCAATATAGGCTCTGTAGAAAATCCTGGCAGGAACTACTGAAGAATTTAACTTCAGTCTCTGAAACATTTTGTGTTTAATGTCCCTTGCCTTTTCCACAATTACCACGTTTCTTACACTGTCCTTTCAAGAAGACACTGCATGGAAAAAAGAAGCTATCATGGGGAGTGTGTAGCAAAAATAGCCAATTAGTCAAATAACTATTATCTCTATAGGAAAATTATGCTTGTTTTAATGTCTGCCCATGTAATTTTCACAACAGGACAGTAACGACTTCTTTGATATGTGCCAAGGGGTTGTTTATTGCTTAGAGGGGACAGAAGCTCTTGGGCAGCATCAGGCACATAATGAATGATGAACAATTATCTTGTTAAGGAATGAAGGCTCACAGGCTGCTTTGAAAGGGTTCAACCACCATGTTCTTCCACACTAAAGTAACAATTATCCAGGAAAGAAGGGATTTTTCTGCCAAAGTATTGTTTGTCACAGAGACTTAAAAGCCATGTGAAACCTTTCAAGATCTTGCAGCTGTCCTGTTTTATCCAGATGCAATTGCTGTAGCAGCTTCTCCTTGCCAATGATCTGTAGGACTTGCTTGCAGTGGTTCCACACGGGCAGATTCTGTTCTGAACAAACACTTGAAAAGCTGTTTGAACGTTGTGACACTTGCACAGGTCTTGGGGGCTTTCAGGCTGGTTTCATGAATGACTTGAATTCTTGATCAGGATGTATGGGATTTTCATGTATTCTTTTGTCCCCTCCTCTGGCAGGGTGAGGGAGAGGGGAAGGCAGTGGAGGCATCTGTGCTTTTGTGGGCTTGGTGCTTGGCAGCTTGCACAGGCACCACTCCTGGTTAACGGGAGGCTCAGATTTCCCTGGGCTTCTGCAGCTCAAAAGCTTTCTCTCCCTTCCAAAGAACTCTCTTTAGCATGCAGGAGCTGGTTGTTCCCAGCAGGAACAAAATAACATGCTGTTAGTAAAGCAGGGCCCGGCAATATCAGCCCTAAATATTAAACAAGGCCTCGGTGCAATCTGTGTGCTTTAAATAGTTAAAGTGCAGCTTTGATACAGGCTATTGGGTACTGCCTCACCAATTTCTATTTTTTCCCCCACCCATTTCTCATCCTCTCAGGAAGAAAATTTTTTAGGGTTTATTTTTGTGCCTTCAAATTGCTTGCTGTTGCACTACACCGCTCTTTCTCCGGAGATAAAACGTCCTTGCCTCTTACATAGAATAACTCTATTTTTGACTCTAGTACATTAAGAATGGCATGAAAAATAACCACGTCTATGCTCTAGGGATGTACAAAATTCCATGAGAAAGCAAGCAACTGGGACCCCGAGGGTAGCTGGTCTGAAGACGCCGTGAAACTGAGATTTCTCTGTAGCTTAACGTGAGGCTGACAGAAAACGGGAAGGGGGAAGTATTTCTGCTAAAGCAGGCCAAGGTGAACAAACTCGAGAGCCCAGAGCAGGAGGCAGCTGTGTGTGTCCAGCTGTGGGAGCCGTGCCCTGGCACAGGGACAGGGTGGCTCAGCAGCTCGGGGGCCAGGGCGGGCTGGCGGCGCTGCCAGAGGCACGGCTGGAACTCAGCCCTGCCGTGTGCTCGTGTCTTGGGCTTAAACACACGGGAAAAACCCTGACAGCGGCGCTGGGCCTGCTCTGCTGGCCATGCTCCGAGTGCCCTGACACAGTGAGATGAACCACGGGGCTGGGTAGCACCTGACAGGGCGTGAGCAAAGAGAAAAGGCCACGGGAGGGGCGGGGGGAGGGAAGGACAGGCTCTTGAAGCTTGAATTTAAGCTGATGGCACCTGTGTATCTGGCAAATGAGGAGATGCTTTTGTATGGACAGCGTGTGCCATTGTTTTCCTAATTTGGTACTCGGCTGCTTGACCACTTGGTTTTGAATTAAGAAGGTGATGGATGGAAGGGGAATAAACCAATGCCAGATACCAGGTACAACTGGGAAAACATTCTGTTGGTCCCTTCATAAAAACACCAGAGGAGCTGTTAATTTCCGCATTTAATTCCAGCCATGCTTCCAAACTCTGTTTATACCAGAGAACAAAGTCAAATGAGGGGAAGGTGAAGAGGACAATATTTTTAAGAAATGTCTGAGAGCAGTGCACTTTGCTAAGTCAGGAGCAGACACTGCAGAATGATCACAACATGTTTAACACTATTAATGAAAATAGGTTTCCTTGGCCTTTTGCACAGACTATTTATTGACTAATTTTTATTCTCTGTGTATGTGTTTTGGGGGAGTCGAATTAAAACCAAAAATATTCTGAGGATGCTGATTAGTGCTCAGAACTCTGGAAGGGGAGGACTTACAGGTTGCAGCCCATTTGGAGCTGCTGTTTGACTGCTCAGAGAGGCACAGCTGTGGCTGTCTTACAGCTGCAAGGGCAGGACTGGGATGTGCCAGTAAGCATATAAAAGATGTCAAACCTGCTCCAACATGAGGGCCTGGTAGGGGCCTAAGGAGCTTCAAGTGAGGCTTATCCTATGATGGAATGATGTTCCTCAATAGATTAAACAACCAAAAAAAACCGAACAAAAACCCCAAAACCCAACCCTCCCCTTCAAAAAACCCTCAACAAAACAAATAAAACCCCCTAACCAAACGGAAAATCCCACTAAAAACCCCAAACCAAAACTATTGCTAGAAGAGGCTCTGCAGGTGTGTAAATCTATTACTAAAGAAATGGTTTCCTGGACCCTCCCGTTGAGTCATGCCGAGTTACATTGTCTGTGTCACAGAATCATTACTTCCAAGGCATGTGGGTGCTCCTTGTCTCTGTGTGTTTATCACAGCTTTCACCCCCTCCATGGATGCAAAGGCCTGGGTTTGTAAAGGCATATAATTTATCCCTGACTGCAGTCCAAGATTTTAGCTCCTATTCTGAGAATGTGCAGGAGGGAGAAAAGGACTTAAACAGATCCGGAAGAGCTGCTGCAACTTGTGAAGCCTTTTGGGGTAAAGAAAATGCTCTGGATTAATTCCCGGCTCCCACTGCCAGTGGCGCTCCTCGTGCCTTCCCGAGGAGCAGCCCTTGCTCCCTCTGCCCCATTGCTGTGTCCCAGAGCTGTCCCAGTGCTGTGTCCCAGTGCTGTGTCCCAGAGCTGTGTCCCAGAGCTGTCCCAGAGCTGTCCCAGTGCTGTCCCAGAGCTGTCCCAATGCTGTGTCCCAGTGCTGTGTCCCATTGCTGTGTCCCAGGGCTGTCCCATT